>JBBPBX010023641.1:0-11875 GCA_038048925.1 Garcialebias charrua | reverse complement strand
TTCACACAAGATTAGTTTTACCTAAGGACCACATGTAATAAATAAATGACTCCCCAGCGTCTGCTTTTTATATGGCACATTCACACAGGATGACCAAAGCCTGAGATTTAGCTGAAATTTACAGACATCTTCCGGATACGATAATGCCACGACCAGGCCGGTCCATATAATGTGCTTAATGTGCAGGTTGGGCCGGTCTCAGGCTTTGTTGTGGTTTTACGAATCAGCACTAAAGAAAACTAAAGAATGCACAATATAAAATTGTGTTAATCTACTTGTTGAGGAGGAGGCAAGTCCGACCGTCCGGTTTAAAAGGTAAAAAAAAACACAAAAAAACTTGTTAAGCTCAGGTGGACAACCTGTCACCGGCCGTGTCACGTCCGCTGACCCGCCGATTGAAATGGATTTGCGACCTCTCCAGGGTGTCCCTTGCCTCTTGCACAGTGATGGCTGGACATGGGCACCATTGACCTACGCTACATGAAAAGAAAGAAGCGGGTAAATATAATGGATGGATGGATCAGCTGTTCACACACGCATCTCCGCACCTGCTGTCATCTGCGGTGAAGGAAGTAGCGGCATAAAAGCCAAAGCAAGCAGCGCGTTCATTTAAAATAACCTTGTTCTATGTTTTTCCAAATTATTTTGCTTAAACAAAAACAAAAAACGCCTCGTTACGTATTGGATCCAACCCATTTCTATCCAAATCACAGAAATGCCTATTCGCATTGGATTAGTATTATCACAGGACCTCGGAGTTCAGAGTCAGAGTCAGAGTCAGAGAGTCTTTATTGTCATTTGCACCGCATGTGGTACATGAGATGAAAACGAGATTATGTACACGAGGTCCCAGTTACATCCAACAACAAATGAAAGAGAAAAACAGTAATAACATCGAGAACTAACTAAGAAAAACATCAACTAGTAATACACTAAGCCTAATATAGTGGGAATAAACAGCAGCACGAACATGAGTTTGTATGAGCAGATGGTCACAGATGGTCACAGATGAACACAGCAACAAGAAAACATATCAGCATCACCATGATGTGATATTTTGCAGTGTTTATTTTAATTTTATTTTTATTTATTCATGAGTCTAACAGCCTCAGGGTAGAAGCTGTTCCTCAGTCTAGTGGTTCTACACTTGATGCTCCTCAACCTCCGTCCTGAGGGGAGTGGGGCAAAGAGTGAGTGTGCTGGATGAGTGAGGTCTTTCATGATACAGGTGGCTCTTTTCCTGCATCTAGAGGTGTAAATGTCTGTGATGGTGGGGAGACTGACTCCAACAGACTTCTGTGCAGCCTTCAGCAAAGTTCAGCAAAATATAACAGGTATGTGCGAGGGAATTTTTACTTTACAAATTACTGACATGGCCGATTCGCACCTTAACAACACAGACAATCTCGTAATTATTACAAATAGCATGTGGTCCCTAGGTAAAACTAATCCCGTGTAAATAGGGCTTTAGAGACAACTGAGAAAAACTTAGCACAAGTAAAATGCTCCCAAAAGTAATGTGGAATGAGACTGGTGAATTTACCGGTAACGTGCTTGTCAGACTCGTTGGCTTGTAATGCTAATTAATCCTGTTCAGGATCCCATGTCTGTTCTGTGTTACTGTTATTTCAGATTAAATGTCTGTTCTTGCACTTTGTGAAATACACTTCTAAATAAATGCAACTTCTATGTTGTTTTTTCCTCTTCATGAGGCATTTATGTTGACTGATGCAACCTATACTCCGGAGCGACTTATAGTCCGGAAAATACGGTAGTTCAGTCCTCTACTGTCTTAAGTTATTTGTAAACACAACATTCAAACTCAGCCATTCACGTCTGCTTTCACTCAGCTGAGGACAGACAGTGAAGTCAAGATTGAATAAAAACAGGGATCACGACAGAAAATGAAATTGACTCCGTGCTAATTCTTGCTCTTTATCTCTGATTGTTTCACAGCAGGTAAGTTATAAGGCAAAAATAGAAGGTCAAAGCCTTACTAACAGATTTTTTGTGTGTTAGTTTCCTTGTAGTGAAGCAGTAAAAACCAAGAAGAGCATACAAAAACAGTTCCCCTTTATTTACTTTAATCTAAATTAGAAACTTATAGTTGAAATGGTCTTGCATTAAAAAGCCTCAGGGGAAATAAGTTACAGCAGCTTTTGGTTGAAATGTGCCTCAAATGTGAAGCTCAACCATATCTCTCTGTTATCCCCCTTTGTTTTTGCTTTCTAGGAATCTTTAGATCTGCCCAGTCCACCATCTCAGGATGCTTCCCACCTCCTCCCGCCTCCCTGCTCATCTCCCCTGCGCTCCTCCTCTGTAGAGGAACATCCCCAGACTGAAGGTCTCATAACAGAAAAGATGGATGCTCATCTTCTGAAAAAGATGGCCTTCAGGTGAACTACCATCTTGTTCTGCAGGATCGTCTTGCATTTAGTTGCCTTTGAGAACATTGGTTAACAATTAGTGGTTTCTTAAAGGTTCAGTATGCAGTTTCTGTAGAACTGCAGCACTTAGAAATATTTTCAACAGGCAAAGCATTCTGATCCCTCCCCCTCAGAGCCATATGTGGCTCTGCCCCCTTGTGGTCTGTTGAATTTCAAATTCAAGCTCTGTTTTTATTGGCTGATTCAAATTCAAGCTCTGTTTTTATTGGCTGGTTACAAACTCTGTTTTTATTGGCTGGAAAATGGCGGGTCACCTTTTCTTTTTAGAAATGCTTATTTACCACCTGGAGAAGCAAGGGGACAATATTTTTTTTTTTTTTTTCAGAGATTACCTGGCTAACATCAGTCTGTCAGGAGGTAGTGACAGAGTGAAGAAATATGTTCATAAAAAAAGCTACATACTGAAGCTTTAATCCTTTCTTTTTGCTTTCTTTTCTTCCTTTATCCCTTTTTTATTTTATTTTATTCTATTCATCAGGAAGTCTCTGTCTCCAGTAGGGCTGACCTCAGGAAGTTTGGGCATTGGGAAGCTGGTGCTGCGAAATGGACCTCCTCAACTGGGCGACGCTTCGACCAGAGCTCGTCCTGAAACTCCTGGCACAGCGATGGCGCTCAACGAGAGCTGAAGGTCGCAAAATCTGACACCGAGCTCAAATCTCTTACACAGATTCTGGTCAGAGGGAATGCCACTTATTTCCAGCCTTAATAAAAGTCAAATGCCTAAATAAAACCGGACAACTATAGAGGCTAGTGTGTAAAACACTGCACCGCCCCAGAAGTGGGGATTTTCAAAAAAGGAATTAATGCTGATTTTTGTTCAGGTTTGCTGTTTTGAAAGTTGGTTGCATTTCAAAGCAGAGTTGGAGGGAATCATCTTTAACACCTGATTGGTCACTTCGGAGTACCTTTGACACACAGTGAGCTGTTTAGGAGCTAAAACTTATAGATAAAAATACAAAGAGTGAATTCTCTTCCGTTTTTCACTTTCAATGAATGTACATGGAACAACTTATTGATGCTACATTTCCCTTCTTTTAAATATTCATCAGTGTCAATACAGTATAAGCAAATTATTTTCCCCCAGGTTTGAAATTGTGTTACTTAGAGTATTGGATATTTAATTTGCTATAGTAAATTGTTCATTTGTTTACATCAGTCCTACACATACATAACCTTCCCATCTTTCTGTCTGTTGCTTTTTGGCTTCATGCGACTTAGCTCGCTATGGTGACCCCTGCAAATAATAATAATAAGTTGCTTTTTGGCTTGTGCCTTTAAAAAACTTGATTCCATAAAAGTAGATGCTGGTTAAGGCCCTATTTAGAGGGATAGTTATTTATCCCTTTGAAAAATGCTTTTCTTTTGGTTATCCCTTAAGATTCTGAAGTATATATTGTGGTAACTTTTTCCAGTTTTTTCCCATTTGTTGCAAATAATGCCAATCAAAAATGATACGGTCATCTTTGTATTGATTTTTATTGTTTATTTATTTATTTACTTTTGTTTGTTTTATTTTACATTTTTTCAAACCAACAGGGAAAAAAATACACATTTAGTTTATTTTTATTTATTTTCTTATTTTGATACTTTTTCCCTATTCAACATGTTTAGAGATCGTCATTCACAACTTCAGTTCCTGAAAGTGTGGACGCTGTGTAAATGATTGAATTGCATATCTAAGAAAAATATACAAAGTATATTTATTTATTCACAATAAACCATAATAACATATTGCATGTTTAAACTAAAGAAATTGTACCATTTTCAGGACAGAAATAATGTACGGTAATTTAGAATGTTATGACAGTGCGACATCTTATACAAGTTGGGACAGGACCATGATTCCCACTGTGAAACATCTTTTCCTCAACAACAGTCTGTATTCAGGAACATGGAGACCAAACGCTGGAGTTTTTGGAGGGGAATGTTGTCCCACTCTTGTCTGATGTAGGATTTTAGACGTTTCTGGATCTTTTTTGCTGGATGGGAGCACATGTTTTTAAACTTGTAAATACTTTTCTGCATCAAAAATGCCTTTCCAGATGTGCAACCAGCTTAAGACAGAAGCACTAATGCACCCACATACCATCAGAGAGGCAGGATTCTGTGCTCTTAATGCCGGATGGTCCATCTCTTCTCTTTAGTAGGGAGGATATAGTTTCCAAAAACAGTTTTTGATTTGGCTGTGTCTGACCACAGAACAGTTTCCCACGTTGCCTCAGTTATTTTGAAATGAGCTTTGGTCCACAGAAGATGGCACCATTTCTGGATGGTGTTCTTTGTATGATAGAGCTTTAGCTTGCATTTGTGGATGGCACAGTCAACTGTGTTTATAGATAGTGATTTGTGGAAGTATTCCCGAGTCCATGCACTGTTGTCGATAACAGAACGGTACCTGTAAAAACAGGTATTCGCTGTTTGTTTGCCGTGCAGCACCATGCAACATTAACTTTCAGTCTTGTTCTATGAGCTCAGAGAATGCTTCAGATTCTTGAAATATTTTGATGATATTTTGAACTGTAGATAATGGGATGTTCAAAGTCCTCCCAGTTTTCTGTTATCCATTGAGAAACATTATTCTGAAATTGTTTCACCTTTGTTTAGACAGTTTTTCTCCAGACTGGTGAACCTCTGGTTAACCTAATTATGTATCTGCAAAATGCTACTTCCGTTTTACCTCTAACTTTTATGGACTTTTGTTGCCCCTATCTTTTTTTTAATGTGATGCTGCCATCAGATTTAAAAGTATCTTATATATTTGCTTTAAATGGTGCAATTTCTTAGTTTTAACATTTGATTTGTTTATTATGTCCCAATATAAAATTGTTTTTTTTGAGTTTTCAGATCATTCCATTCTGATTTTATTTAGAGCTTCACAACTTCTCATACTTTACAGAACTGGGGTTGTATTGCATTACGTAACAACTTAGTTAAAATTTTAACATGCTACTAGTTTGGTTTCATCTTTATCCACCTGTTCTGATTTTGGCGACAAATCCTGATTACTCTGCAGAAGCTGCTATTCACAATCAGTCAACTCAAACATGCAACACGTGGCCTTTCTCTAACTAGCCTTGTACAAAACAAAATCCCAACTCTTTAAAATACCGTTGTCACAATTAGAAAAGCGTTCTCAAAAATCTTAACACAGGGATTGACGTTTTTGTACGCCCTTATCCTTTTTCAGTCCAGTCACTTTTATGTGTAATATCAGCCGGTCGTGGTAAAAAAAATGTTTCTTTTTGCGAATATATTTTTTAATTTTAAGCTATGCTAACTTCTGTGAAGTTGTTTTGCGGATGTATTTTGCATCTTGTTTTTGTTTCTTCTGTTTGCTTTGTTTTAAACAAAACTGACAGTGCAGGTCTGTGTAAAATGTGCTGCCATCAGAACGCTGTGAGCCACAAGTCTTTTAGTTTATTCATCATTTACATACAGCCCTGCGGTGCCTCTCCTGTCTTTGTAGTCACAAAGTTTTTTTTTATTTTTTAAACGGCACAAAAAAACATGCATCCATCTTACTTTGTAGAAAAACAGGACGCAAAGTTGTTAAATCTCAGGTTTGTTTGCTCCTGAGCCGAGAATTCTGCAGAAGGAGTGTCGACTATTGTGAAAATGGCTGCAGCGAGTGTAAAGGTCAAACTGTTGTGTAAAACAAGAGAAGGGGTGTTCTCTACAACGTCACGCACCTTGCTCAGAATAGCAACAAGAAGACATTCACGGTGACTTTAGGTCTCTTCTGAAGCTCGTTTAATGCCGACTGTGAAAGGCAAGGGCTGATTTTGCTGCGACGGATCCCTGAACACATTGCCTGCTGCTTTCTATTTACAGCTTCGCCGCTGAAGTCAAGTGCCATGTTGTGTACAGTACAATCAACGCCTACAGCTTTGTATACCGTATTTTTTGGACTATAAGGCACATCGGATTATAAGGCTCACTGTTGATTTTTGAGAAAATTAAAGGATTTTAAGTGTGCCTTATAGGCCGAAAAATACGGTAGTCCTGACATGGTGTTAAGAAGGGAGATATGTTTGAATCGCTCAGGGAAAACTTCACTGGCTTTCGTTTTTCTCAGTGACCTTTTTGCCCAAAGCTTATATGGGTATATTATTTGCTGTTTACTTTGCGGGCGTTTTTTTTCTTCTTTTTTGCTTCAATATCAATATAGGCTTTGCTGTATGAAAAAGGGCTGGGCACATATTGAAACAATTGTGAGCATAATGTTGAAGTGGTCCACCCTGTTTCTTTATTCTTTAGATATGTCCATGGAGCAATGCTATAGAGGCTAATTGCACTAAAACGAACTCTCACCACATTCACTGCCAGCGAGTGACCCCCATCCCTCCCCCACCCCCCGCATCCCGCGACTTGCATGCAATATAGTCCCCTCTTGTGATTGCAGAGGAGTAATGGTGATTCTGTAGTTGTGATACAACACTCCCAGCGCTGTAAGAGTTCTCCACTGTGTGGCCACGTCAAGTGCTGAAGAAGTTTGCTTGCAGCGTTTTAATTGCTTGCTTGTGAAATTCAATTAATTATTAAAGATTTTATTGCTATTATTACCGGTTTAACCACATTTGGTTGTTGTGACATGTTTTTTTCTTGGTATACAAGTCGGCTTCATTGTTTTTATTTATTTTTTAAATCAGACAACAGTGTTTCGTTAATCTATATTATACGGAAAGGGAAAAAAAAAGAGGCTTGTTTGTTGATCGTGACATGTATGATGATGATACAATGTTTTCTGAGTATTCATGTCTGTATTAGACATTTTATTTGCAAATCTATTGTTCGATTGATATGTAAATACTTTTTTTTTAAGAGATGGTACACATCCATCATTGTATACAGTCTGACGCCATCATTAGATGGACTTATAGTATTGACGCTCATTTCTACAGCCTGTGATAATCAGATATATTTAAATGTTTAATACCGTAATAAAACCCTTGGGGCAGTCGTGTAATGTCTCAGAACAAGGAAAAATCCAGTCCTTAGAAGAGAACATCTAAAATGTCCCCAAAAATGAATAATACTGTTACGTATTCAATTTATTTCCTTGGAAATATCAAATTGTGAAAGGTTTCCCTTTTACTTACTGTATTTGTAATGCAGATGTGGAGTAAGGTTCAACCTATGGTGATGATTTATACTGTATGCTGTTAATAATAGATGAAGCAGTTTGAGTTTCATTTTACTGACTGATAGATTCCTCTGTGTTTTTGGGCCTGTTCAGCACTAAAATAGAGCTGCAGACTGAACGGATGAGCAGGAAACCGCTTCTGAGTTGCACTGAGAGAGGTGTAAAAAGCAAGAGTACAGTACGTGAAACTGCATGCTATAATAAACTGAGAATTGTAGCGGTTGTTTGCGTTTCTTGTCTTCATTTGTATTTTAAAAGGCGCAGTCTGTGCACATTCACCTGATAAATATTTAAAATGTGTTTTTAAGAACATTCAAATTCAAAAATACTTGATTAATCTCAAAGGGAAATCAAGGGTTGTCGTAGGTCATCATCCTGGTTCCATTCGAGTTGTTATAGACGCTGATGGCTGTGGGCAGGAAGGATCTGCAGCAAATCCAAAGAATCTGGCCACAGATACCGATGCGTCCACCTGGATCCAGCTTGCTGTCAGATCTGGCGGGCCTCTCACTCCAGCAGCACTTCCCGAATGCTGGGCAGAATTCCTCCCTGAGCGATGGTCACTCCTCCCAGCAGTCTTCTGAGCTCCTCGTCGCCACGGACAGACAGCTGAAAGTGCCACGGGATGATCCTGATCCTCCTGTTGTCACAGGCCGAGTTTCCCACCAGCTCCAGAATCTCGGCAGGTACTCTGCCGCCAGGTTGACGGGAATTCATCCACAGCGCCTCCTTTTCAACTCATTTGAGATTTGGGGCTGTAGTTGAGGTATATGAGCTTTTGAGATGTTAATCAGCTGCTCCTGGTTGTAATAAAAAAAAACTTGTTGCCATGGTTATGCATCATAACAAATGCCCAAAAGAAAAAAAAGCTTGCAGTAAAAATTATTCCAGCTGCACAGCATCTGATACCAGATGAAATAATCATCCCAAAAAAGTAATTTACGTCCAGAAAAAGTGGAATTAAAGTTTTTAAAAGCAATAACTCAGAATGAATGTAACAGAGCTACTGGTACTCCAACATGCAAACACCCCGAGCGGTGCAGTTCTAGAAGAAATGAAATTCTGCAACCTTTATGCTCGAAATAACCATTTCTGCCCCTTCGTTCACTAAATTAAATGCGTCTAGAGCCGCAAAACTGGATACAATTGTCATCAACTGGTGGCCCATGGGCCACTTTAAGTTTGTTAAAGTGGACTTTTCTGGCCAGTAAGTGTGACATTATAAAACCATAAACATCCAATGATTGTTACCATTTATTGATGTTTTACATTTTAAGACAGAATAATAGACTGGATTCCATCCATTCATCCATCTGTCCATCCATTCATCCATCCATCCATCCATCCATCCATCCATTACTCGCTTCTTCCTTTTCGGTTTACAGGGGGTCACTGGTGCCCATATCCAGGTCACAAGTCCATAAGACTGAATTCTTATAATGAATATATATTTGTTTACATTTTTTTGCCTATTTTTTTTTCAACTAAAACAATGAACTGTGCAGGCGTGTGTGATTTTTTTTTTTTTTACTGTGGAGCAATTGAGTAGTCTACTTTGAAGAAATAAAGCATAAAGTTAAAGGGAGTACAATTTATTCTGTGTATTAGTACTATCCACATACATGTATTTGCAAAAGAAACGACAGGAAACCTGCTAAAACTAGTCATTTTTTGTTGCGGGTATAACATCCAATAAAATTCAGTTTAATTAATGGTAGTTTTGTCTTGAAAGAGCCGCTGCAGAAGAGTCGCATGTGGCTCCAGAGCCGCAGGTTGCAGACCCCTGTTCTGGAAGAAATTAACATGAGAGTTTAATCAATTTTCATCAATGTGTATCCACATGAACAAGAATTTTGAGAGACAAAATAAGGGAGGAACTATATTGTCTCCTATATGCAAAAATAGAAAGCAATAACTAAAACTGTGAGGAAAGAGTTGTAAAAGTAATCAAGATGCATAGAATGAGCTAAATTGTCACTAACAGGAGCTACAGAGGCTGTCTTAGAGTTAACCACAGGCAAAACATATATCGTTGTCTGCAAAGAGAGCCCTAATATCACACTGCAACACCGGGCCATAAAGAA
The DNA here is from genome assembly GCA_038048925.1 of Garcialebias charrua. Taxonomy (NCBI): domain Eukaryota; kingdom Metazoa; phylum Chordata; class Actinopteri; order Cyprinodontiformes; family Rivulidae; genus Garcialebias; species Garcialebias charrua. The sequence goes on along the minus strand of JBBPBX010023641.1, from coordinate 2,201 downwards.
GATTTTAATCAGATTTTGTCTATATGTTTGGCTCAAAATGGACTGCCACAGTTCTGACAGTCAAGCATGGCGGTGGCATTATTATGATATAGGGTTGAATGAAAAGTGGTAGAGGGAAGACTATTTTAGATGGAATTATACACATTATATTCAACCTTTATTTAGGCAGGTTAATCCCATTGAGACTCAAGGTCATTTACAAGAGAGACCCTAACCGATATTAATACTAGTTGTAATAATGCAGCAGAAGCTGGACATAAAATAATTATAATCCAACATGACAATGATCCCAATCAACTTACCGGTACCTAAAGAAGAAAAATATGTGGCGTAGAAAATGTCCATGTATGCTACTTGACATTGATCTAGTAAAGTGCACAAAACAGCAAAAGTAAAGCAACACTTGAGCTTTAAAAATTGTGTTCAAGTCTATTACTCTCCGTCCTTTAAAGCCTGTCAGGAAATGAGCAGAATTGTAACAAAGTCCGTTGAGGTTTCGTCCCTTCAAGCTCCTATGCTATCCTGCTATAAGACCAGCATTTCTAACATATTTGATCAAAACCGGTCGTTTCTAATTTTGCACAAGTGAAAAACGCCCGATTGTTAAACTCTGAAATGTGCAATTGTTGAGTGGTAATTAAATTTTTTTATGTTTCAATGAAGTAGCACACGAATGTAGTCACACCAGTGTGAATGCATTCCCATCAGACTGTTGCAAGACCAGAAAAAAAAAAAAAAGAAGTTCAACTTATGGGTGTGTGAAGCGTCTTACTTTATTCAAACTGTCAAGATGGAAAGAAAAGGGGAGAGACTTCATTAACTGGAAGCTGTTAAATCTTCTCTTGCCTGTGAGTGATTTTGATTTCATCATGTGTGAGAACTTTAAGCTTTATCTTGTGTTTATGTCTGGTGAAACATGCTCTGACCGGCTGGACGGGAATGACCAGCATGAGCACAACACAAGGAGAACAGAGGGTGTGTTTTGCTTTGCACATTGTAGCAATTTAATGGCAAGAAGGTGAACAGTTCCCCTTACTTTGACTTTCAAGCTCTTGTAAACACACTGGTCTGTACCAGAAAACTAATAAAAAATATTTGTGGAAATATTGCTGTCTAAATTATAGGGTCCCTATATTCACTAGTCTTAGATTATGATTTATGGGAAAACAAAGGTTTTAGTTTGTATAAATGTGGAGGGATAAACAGATCCCAGCAAAGGAAAATATAAATCACTACTGTATTTACAGCTGTGTATTGGAATTTGACTATCAGATGTGGGAAAAGATGTCAAACTTGAGCATTGGATTGTTTTGACTTTGAACATTTGAGACCTCTGAAGACTTTTACATGAAAAGAAAACGGGAAGTTTTGAAACACGTTTGCAAAATGGAGCAAGAAATCGATCTTATTGAGTCAAGACTAACTCCACACGAGTCTTGATTTCAGCACAAAGAAGATAAACAAGAATATTTTGTATATTTGCTGTTTTGTGATAACTATTTGGAAGTTAAAATGGTTTATAATGGCCTTTTTCTTTTAAAGATCTTGTAGGTCTGTAACATTTTGAGATGACAGTTATGACTCTGTGTTGGAATCCGACTTTGGCGTGAAAAAACAAAGCCGCTCCAAGGTGCTATTTCATAAAAGCGAATTAAATGATATCCTGATTAATCAATCTGTACATTTTATAAAAGCAGCGACACATCATTTATTGTGGAGTCGGATTATGTGCAGCTAGCCTAAATTTATTTCAGTTAACAATCTCTATACTTTTTTTAAATTGTTCATCTAAAATTAAAACAGTGTAACCAAGCCCACAAAAGAAATTTGATTTTGCAATTTGACAGTGATCAATGTTATTTTCAAAATCAAAGCGACTGAAATGCTAATAATATATAAAGCTTGTCCACCTGCAGTTAGGCTTGACCACCATGGGTTTTGTAAAATCAATTAATCCATGATGCTCTGCCAAACCCAATATCCTGTTTTATTCTGGATTATTGAATTTGAGGAAGGCCAAAGAGGAGATATTTATTGATGGTGCAGAGAACAGAGAGATGGGGGAGGATGACTGGCTGTGGTTAACCCTGAAAAGGGAAAAGCCAAGTCCATTCCAGGTCATTGAGGCCAAGGCCTCTCCTCTGTGGGCATGAGGAGTGCCAGCCGGCGCATGCGCAGTGTGGATGTCAGCGGGTTGGTCG
>JBBPBX010023640.1:11563-31557 GCA_038048925.1 Garcialebias charrua | reverse complement strand
GAGTTTGTTAGAGGATGTCATCATCTACCAAGTAAACTAATGGTGTAGTGGGGCTTAGAGAAGCGGTGTACTCATAATTTTCTAGTTAATTGTTTTAAGGTTAGTCCAATAATTAAGATCTGAGCATGATACTTGAGTGCCAGACTCACTTTTTTGTCCTATCTGGTCCCTGTATAATCACAGCTGTGTGCACAAAGTCAAGCTCCACCATAGCTGCTCCACTTCCATACACTTCCAGAGAGTCCACAGAGCGTCCCCAGCTCATGTGTCTGACCACAGCATGCTCTGCTGAAATGAGCTTCCCTGTAGATCAGACAACCTCAACATGATTATTGAAACACCAAGTTTTGGCTGTTTTAAACAAACTGCTACATTCCAAACTGTGAGATTGACATTCTAAAATCTACATCATAACCAGTGTCTCAACTGTAAGGAAAAAGAGCTTTAAAAAAAAAAAAAAAAAAAAAGACCTGGTCCGCAACAGAAGTCAAAACTGCACACTGCTCCCAGAATCGTTCAGACACTGCTTGATATTTGTCCTAGGTCATCTTTGGTCATGAAAATTCTGAACCATCTGTTGGCGAGCTTGATGCATGGAACAACAACAAGCTGCAGTCATGACTACTGCTTTTCTTCTAAATGTATTTCCACCATAAGAGAATGTGTCTAAGGTAGCATGAACATTGGCTTCAGAGATTGGAGGTGGGGGGTGTCAGAGTAGAGTTACTGCTCTTTATCATTGAAACAAGTTAACTGAGGCCTTCTGGGTGCTTCTAATGTGTATTCTTCTTAAAAGAGACCACTTGGCAGAGCCCAAACTTTCTGAAAATATGTATCTACTCTGGAAACACCTAGGAACGAATTTCCCAAGAGGAGTGGGATGTCTGAGTTTCCCTGTTAAACCTGTTACCTCAGATAAGCAGTTGAAAATGGGTGAACAAATAAAGGTCTTTGTAGCAGAAGATAGATGTAACAAATTCTGTGTGGTACAGTTATATACAGAAATAATGCCACATTGCTTACCTGAAATTGTCCTCCAAGTGTCAACATTGTCAGTTTTATTTTAATGGTCTATGAACAAAGAACTGGTTTCAACAGGTGGATGAACTAAGGAATACACAAAAAATGTTTGCCTCCAGCAACAAAGTGAAACACATTTCTGCAAAATCAGCTCATTTTCTGTAACAGATATGATGGAAAACATAGGGGATTTAGAAGTGAGTTTATTCTGTGCTCAATGCAAAATAAGTGGGTATTTTATGTATACCCTGTACTACACCACTGGTACTATCTGTCAGAAAAGGTCTCCATTATAAACATGATGTGTAAATCCAACTGGAGTGTTGTCTTTTTCATCTAAACCTTCTCCCAAGCAGCCAGTTCTGTCCTGCTGATTGATGGCTTAAAAAAAATCAATGATGGCTAAAAACATCCATGTTCTGTTAAAAGAACACATCTCACTATAAGGGGAAAATGGCCAAAGGGTTAGCCATTAGCAGCTGTTAGTGTTAGTCCAGCTTCTGCACAAGGTCTCTATTTTAAATGAAACGGTCTTATTTACTTTAAATGTGGCTTATGTTGACTGCCTAGAAAGGCAGCCACCTATTATCCACCAGAAAAGAGTCTTGCTCTTCTATCAACTTTAATGTGGCCCGAACCGTAATGTAATGTGTACCCACACAAATTTTATCTCAAAATGACCAGCTCAGCAATGTGATGTTTGATAGTCCTTTTAATTCATTCAACCTTTATTTAAACAGATAAATCACATTGAGTCTCAAAGACTCATTTACAAGTGAAATCTGCTGGACAGACAAAAAGTGATGAAAAATAACACATAGGGTTTGGAGACAAAAAAAATCCTAACACATTTCTGACCTGTGAAGGTCAAACATGTGGTAATGAAAAAAATCTCGCACATAATGACACCGACATTACGCAGAAGGGGGAGGAGAGAGGAGTCTCAAAGGCAGGTACTTGGGGGGGGGGGCTGCCGGCCACTGCCAGAAAACGAAGCCAAAGTTCTGAACCGATGACAAATGTTTTTTCAGCTGGGCTCCACTGACGTCCATGGAGTAGCAGATTTGGGAGGATGAGAGCGTCAAGTTTACAAAACATCCCAGGCGTTTTGAGATAAGACGGCCTATCAAGGCCAGTCGGGGAGCCGAATGTCATATCCACCTTATTCCTAGCCCCCATGATGCCTTGTGCAAATTATGGGAACGACTTTGGCCGGAAGTGAGAGCAGCAGTTAAAGCCAGTGGTGTAGTCTACATTTTTGTAGTGGGTATACTGTGCTTAGAGACAAAAACCTGTCCGGAGGACCTACCGGTACTTAATTTTTCCTTTTTCTACCTAGATTACTGAGATGAATCAGGACATTTAGAGACAAAAATGCAATTTATTTTGAATTTTAAGCATATTTAACATTGCAAAATGTCTGTGATGCTTACATTTTAATAAATGCACAACAAACCTGAGCCTGATGACTGGATCTTGAAGGAGGCCCACTCCTCCGATATGGAGACCCTCTTTTCAGTCAGGACACCAGTTGACGTTATGGTACTGCAAACAGCACATCCTGCAGGAAGTAAATAAAAATGGTCATAATTGTATATTTTTTAATATTTCCTGATACCAGTAATAATACTAGAATCTACTGATTCACTAGACTGTAAGCATGTGTCGACAATTACATTCATTATTACCTTTCATTATTATTTGCATACACTTTTGCATTATGACTAACTAAAACGTGAAAATGAAATGATCACACACACATACACACACACACACACATATATATATATAATTTCTCATGTAATATTGTTGAGCTGAGCTCCAAACTGAGCTCCAGGCCCCGCCCATCTCTCACTGGTTGTGGGTTTGAGGTGTCTCCCAGCCAGGGGGCAGCAGACTGTTTTGCTACAGGTGCAGATGATTTGATGATTTGTTTGAAGGTGTTCACTCACAGGGCAGCAGAAGGCAAACAATGTGGGAGAGAAGTGCTGGGAGAAGTTTTACTTAAGAAAATATTGCAGAACTAAGGCTTGTTTCATGAAAAAGGAGGAAGAAGGAGCCGGTGAGCTTTAAACTATATTGTATTTGAAAATACAAGTCAAAAATGTTTATATTCAGGTTAAAAATGTAAATTGTTAAACTTGTGACAAAGTTCAAATTGCAAATGATATATGTTAAAGGGCAGTTAAAGTGTGTAAGTGTGTAAGGTGGAAGCTAAAAGTAATTTGTTAAATGTGATTTTGTACATTTAAGGGAGCTTAGAGCTGCCAAAGTGTATCACTGGGGAACTACTCTAAACTAAACTAAAGTTTATCACTGAAAAACATTTAAAATATGTTCAATTGTATTTGGGTGTCACATATGTGGATGTGTTATACTTAATTTCAAGGGTAAATTTTAGTTTGAAAAGGATTTAATTTTAGGAATATGTTAATTGATGTAGGCTTATTGAGTTAAATTTTCTTGAACTATTTTCTTGTTTGTACTCTTAGGTTTTTCACCTGTTTTGACCTCAACAAACTTTCAAAATAAAAGAAAAGAAAGGATTGATTCTTGGTCATTGAGTGAAGTCCAGTCCAAAATCTTCTAAAGCAAGCTACCCTTTCAAGTGGGGGGAAACTGCAGATTAAAAACTGAAAACCACTTGACAGTGAAAAACCGCCAAGAAGGGCTGGAGCAGAAAATCTGTTAAAAAGCACAATGGCTGACTCAAAGTCATTGGAGCAGCTTAAAAGTAATAGAACATCTGCAAAGAGGTTATTCTCCCGATTTGCCAATAACGTTGTCCAGATGCACACCATAATGCCAGAAGAGGAGCTCAGAGACAGTTTCAAGAAACTCACAATTGAGGCTAACAAAGTTATGGAAGCCAATGAAGATGTGGAAGCTCGGTATCTTGCAGAGGCACAACTAGAAGAGGATTCTGAAACGGTCCCAGAGTTAAGTGAGTTGCAAAGGACTGATATTGAGAAAACTGAAAGTGAGTGTGAAATGAAATTGAAAGATCTGAAGGACCTTGTCCAGAAGACGCTCTGGGCAAATTTTGGTGAAGAGGAACTGAAAATGGCAGTAAAAGCTGCAGAGGAGAAAGTAGAGAGTGTGATGTCCTTTAAACCTGGTGGAAATAAAGAGGCCTTTGACTTCATGTTTGACTACATGGAAATACTGGTGAAGAAGGCAAAGGAGTTGTATACAAAATGGAAGTGCTGGGCCCCTTCGGCTGAGCAGAGTGACTTTCAGATGCGTGTAAGAGAGCTTGAGCAAATTGTTCCAAAGTTAATGTCCAGAAAAGTAGAGTTCATTGAAGCAAAAGCTAAGGAAGATGCTGGAAATGTTGTGAGTGGAGCTTCCATCACCTATCCAACATCAGCCATTAGACTGAAGCCAACCTCCCTCCCCAAGTTTACTGGCAACAGACGAGACTTTCATCGTTGGAAAAGAGACTGGGAGGCTCTTCAGAGGCAAGGAGAACCCACCGGGTCAAGGGAAGTCAAAAAATTCCAGCTCATCAACAGTTTGGATGAGAAGATGATGAAAGACCTCCGACTATTAACCTACAACACAGCAGACGGCATATTTCGTGTACTGGAAAACAGGTTCGGAAACCAAACAGCTATTGCAATCGAAATAGTTGAGGAACTCCAGAGTCTTCCACCTGTCAGAAGTCATCAGCCAAAGAAAATTGTTGAACTAATCCAATGTAGTGGACCTACCCAGGGTCAAACTAAGGTTTTTGAACTGTCCAGTGATGACCTTTACTGACCTCTCAGTAAAGCAAGACATTTACCACAAAATCATTCCATTAGTTGTAATCTGAGAATATAGTCATCAAAAGAGACTATTTCTATCTTTGATTTTATTCTAATGTGATCAAAAGAATAACTTTTGTCATTTTCATGATATATGTTATATGCTGTTATTCTTTAAATGTGAAACATCAATGTGTCATTTCTGCAAGTGAAAAGGTGTCAAAGTTCAGCTAATATGTCAAACTGTGCTTTTCAGATTTGTTTTAGAAGTGTTAAGACGCTAATCCAAGTGTTTTTCCTCTTGGAGTCTATGAGTCTGTCTTTTCCTAAACATTTCTCTCTGCTGCTAGTTGTGGCCTTGTACTCTGATAACAATAAGTGAACTCCCCGACCGGTCCTGTTGGACCAATGGGGAAAAAACAAGTCGCTCTCCTCTCAGAGCCGGTACTAAGTTCTAAGCTGTTGCTGAACGCTTCAGAGTTTGGAAGGAACGAGAAGGTTCCGGAGTTTCTGGGAGCTTCAAAGACATGAAGACGTCCCAAAGAGCTGAATGAATGCCTGTCACCCGCCAAGGACAGTCATTCAGCTAAGGATTGTATAACATGCTGTTATGAATCCACTTCGAACGAGCGTAAGCTCAAAACTTTGTTTATTCCTCCCTGGAATAAGCTTATCTTGAAGTCAGAGGCCAGCAGCTGACATATTTTCTGATGACCAAGCGAAACCCAGGAGACGTTGGAAACGTAAACGAATGACCAGTTCAGACGAACTGGGCCTGAAGGACTGTGCATCTTACAGGCTGGTGTCATCTCTTTATCAGACTCGTCGTCGAAAGGTAAAGAGCTGTTTACAAAACGTACCTGGATTTTAGCAGAAATCTGATGAGAAGTGTCACTTTGGTAACATGCTCAAGACAATTTCCTTTAACCCATCTCTCCATCTGTCCTCCTATTCTCTCCTTTCCCTCAAATTCTAAGCTGGAAACTATTTTAAGCTAAAGAGCCCACAGACTAAATATGTTAACATCCAGTATTGAAGTCTGTTGTGTTGAATTTAAGTGTGCTGACGTATTAAATTGAAAGAAAGTGAAATCATATCAATCAAGTGTAATGGTGTTAATTTAGTGATTTATTTTAAATAAATGGTAGTGTCGCCTGGCATACCAACTAAGTTAACGTCTTTGTCACTTAATGGCCTTGTTTATTTATCCATCATAAAGATCACAGAAATATTGGGTAAACTGAAAAAGAAAAGAATCCGTGAAATTACTATTCAATCTGAATAAGAAAGTTAATTAAGGTAAAGAGGTCAGTATTAATAGTGACCTCCTCATAATCCTTTACATCTGGTGGCCGTACGTGTTTTCTGAAAGTTTATTGATAAATTTGTGGTCTCATGAACTGTAACGTCATGTTTGCATATTAGGATCCAAGTTTTAAACTCTAAGGATAATAATTTTGGCTGGAAGTGTTCAAAGCAGGTAGATTCTGCATGTTTTTATCATTTGAGGCTGAGGGATTGTTATTCGTTTCAACTCTGTTACACACTGTTGGAAGCATTCAGGTGAGGTTTTGTCAGCCAGTGGTCTGTGGGGGTTCTGGTTCCGGTCCAGTTCACACAGACTCCTGTACGAAGCTTTGTTTGACCGCCGTGTCAAAAGCCTGAAAGCTATAATTAACATCTAAAAGATCGCTGTGCTGGTATTTTACATGTTAGAGCAGGTCAAAGGAGCATATTACTGTTAGAACGTTGTCGGATAGTGGTTCTGAAACCCGAGTTCTGCTCCTTTAAAGTGGACGGAACCGACCTGAACGCGGCTCCGAGGGAGTCCGTGTCGTGTTACAGTTGACGTGCTGGTTACTGAGCGTAGCTTAGTTGTGCCTGTTTTAAATGTGATTGCCATGTTCAGGGTTTTGGGGAGTTAATTTGAAGCGTTGAGTTGTTTAAGAGTCTATAAAGTTGCACTCTGCTGTGCTAAGCTAACGTTAAAAAGATGTGTCATGCATGTTTGTTTATGAGCTGTGATTGGATAAAACGAGAGCTGTGAGCTGTCAATCACTCGTAGCGAGCGCTGATTCGCTGATTTGGGAACGCACGCTGTTGCGAACAACCCACTTTGTCGTCATTTCCGGCACTGCACTGGTCGAAGGTAAGAAACTACATTCACCATGAATGCTTGGAATGAACTACAAACGCTGTGATTGATTGGTTGACGTCACGTATCTGTTTAGCGAGCTCCGCCTCGCTCAACGGAAGCTGGTGACGCGCTGCGTCGACCCGCCTACTTGTGTCGTCATTTCCAGGTGCACTTCGGGTGACAAGCAGTTCACACACTCATAGGACAACAAACGGAGATTTCACTGAGAGTTTAAACACTCATTTAAAGCCATCTAAACTGTCTAACAACATAGATTTGTCTCTGACAAGACCGAAGTTCGAGCGTTTATCACGAACACACTAGAAACTAACTCTAAAAGGTAGTTTTCAGTTAAATACTGAATGAAATAAATCAGTCTCCACGTGATAACATTAAGACTCAAAGCTGCCCCCTGTTGGTTAAAAGACGTTGACAGATGAGTTTTCTCAAAAAACATCATAAAAAGGTCAGCATTTTTATGGTGAAATTACCAGCTTAAAAATTGTTCTGTACACTAACAGAAAATCCTGTTTATTTTAAATAAAAAATTTAGAATAACAGAGGTACAGACAAACATTTTTGCTTAGTTTATATATAAAAGAATTTAAAATAACAATCAAAATTACATTTTTCAATCCAGATAACTGCGGCAACTCGAAACAGTTTTACTGAATCTGAAATACATTCTCTTGGAGCAAAATAAAACAAAATCTGCTAACATTTTAGTGTGAACATTGCATTTATTTGAAATCTTTAAGAAGGCGTTTGAGTGAAAGACAGAAAACATTAAGCGTGGTTTAATAGTAATTGTTTTAAAAAATAGGTCTATTAAGTTAATACGGCCACGAAGGCTTAACTTACCATATTTTTCATTGAAGGTAAAACCTAAAATAAATAAAAAGGTACTGAATGAAGGAAAGACTTGTTTATAGATTACAGGAACAAACCCAGAAAGCTGTTTTAGTTAAATAACTCACCGCTAAGAAAGCATTTATTTGCATACACTATTATAAATACCGTCTTATTGATTCAAACAAACATCTCTCATTAATTTGGAGAAATTTCAAAACAAAGATGGGATATGACGATTATGATGAAGCTTTCAAGCTGATCGCATCAAGGCGTGAAGAGCTGGAAGTATTAAAGCAGAAGTGCATTCAAGAACGTGAAGAAGATCACCGAAAAAAACTTTGAACGTTTGTTAGGCGAATTAAAAACACAACGGGGTGCTGTAAATGTTTGTGACGCTCACAGACAAAACAATGACCCGATCTGGTTAAAAACAAACCAGAACGTGAACTACATTACCAAGAAAAGGTCAAATCCCACTCGTTGGAGCTGGAAGGGATAAGTTCATCAACTCCCTCTCCTAAAAAAGGCGAGAAGAAACATGTTTTTCAAATTAACAAACCACGTAGTGAAGATGCCCGCTGGAACAATGAGCCGGAGTGGCTCAGACAAGACCCAGAGTACATAAAACGATTTCAAAGGGGGGGCGCACGTCCTAAAGATAAGAAAGATGGTCACAAAAGTAAACCATATCACAAAAGGGGGTCCGAACAGGAACCCCCAGTTCAAGGACAAGCCCCTCCTGCCCCTGCACTGCGGACTGGACAGTCCGGGAGTAGCAAAAGGTCACAGAAGTTCCAGGAAAAAGGCAACATACCTCTAAGCTCTGAGGAGATAGTGGACATAAGTTGGTTGTTTGTCGCCTGGCATACCAACTAAGTTAACGTCTTTGTCACTTAATGGCTTTGTTTATTTATCCATCATAAAGATCACAGAAATATTGGGTAAACTGAAAAAGAAAAGAATCCGTGAAATTACTATTCAATCTGAATAAGTAAATTAATTAAGGATAAAGAGGTCAGCTTAATACTGACCCCTGTTAAAATCCTTTAGTTACATCTGGGTGGCACTATATGTGTTTAAAGACACAATATAGGGTCTCCCTCATGTTTCCTTCATAGGTATATCATGGTCTGAATTAGCTTCGACAGCCCTTTATAAGGTTGGCCTGGTTTGGACTACGTTATGTTAAACTTGGCCAGCTCATCTGATCCATCTTTCAGTTGTCACTTTGTTTCTTTTTGTTCCTGGCGTAGGCGCCAGAAGAAGGACGTTGGGCTCTAGAACTGAGATGACCTCGCCAGCGGCTGACATCCTTAGTTTAAATAAACTTTTTATTTTAAACCTTTTTCTGTGTCCTACGTCGACGTTATGTTTTGATCTTATGGGTCGTAACAACCTGTAAGTGTTCTCTCCCGAGGCAGGAGGAGGAGATGCACAGAAACAATGTATGCTACAGGTTGCTGGAGAGTTGGAAGTAACCAGGAAAACCTGGAGTGGCTTTTTAGTGGTTTTCGTATTTTCCTATCAAGTGGAATGGATGCATTCACGAAGAAAGAGAAAATGAGCCGTCTGAACTAATGTTTCATAGTAAAAGTGTGGGGGGTCCAAATTAACGTTTTTATGTGGGGGGACACATCCCTTTCACATATAATGGTTGCAACTCTTATGGAGTTTGGGATTTTGCGCTTCATGCACAGACCTGTTCATTTGTTCAGCAATAATGGAAAACGTACTGAGAATTTCTTATGACGTAGCTTTCATGTTAAACGTAATCAATCAGCTGTCAAGGAGGAAACGGCTTGCAGCCCGTAAACTCCATCAACGTGTCGATGGTCAGGATTGGAGACGCAAAAGCAGTTGTCTGGTACAGGTACATGTTTTATTGAAAGATTTAAAATTCTGTGTTGGTAAACATGCATTTAATACGTGATCTCATTTTAAAGTCACATCAGAACACGAACCGGAGAAACAGAAGGAGTCTTCCCCTGTCCCCGTCCATCCATGAGAACTCAACGGTGGACAAATCAGATTTTAAAAACAGTCAATACTGATACATATTTAAATAAAAGTAAAACAAAAAAAACATTTCTGTGTCCAGTAAATGCGTTTTAATACCTATATCTCATTTAGGGGTATTAAACAGAATGGAGGAGACTACGGGGAAGGAGGTGGTTATTCCCTCTTCCTTCCTTCCTGTTGCTCATATGAACTTTGCTGAGCAGAAATCACATCAAATTTATTTAGAAAGTACATTTAAAAACAGCAGTGTTAACAAAGGTATTTACCAATAAAAATCAAATGGTAATAATTCAAAGAATATTTACCGCATTCTACCGATACCATTTGACTTCCGGTCACATGACCTCTGTAAAACTTCTTGGTAAAATAATTTTAAATAATCTCAGTTATATAGGTGTTTGACATTGTTCTGTCCAGTGATTATACTTAGATAATTGTGTTTATTTTGAAGGTATAATGGTTGTAACCATGTTACGACCCAAAGGCACGTAGCATACAAGGACACGAGACACAGAAAGGATGTTTAAAAAAAAAAAAAAAGAGTTTATTTTAGACTCTGAGTCTGTGTCCTAAAAAAAAGTAGTAATTAAAGAAAAATGTTGGACTTCTCAAAACCAGCTTCTGGAAGATTAATAACAAAAAAACTCAAAGTCCAGCAGGTCACTCATGGCTCCTGGTTTTCAGCACCCAGCTCCTCACGACAGCAGGTCTCCACATCAGAGGGATTCAGCTTCCTCTTCTTAAACACACAGCAGCAGGTCTCACTCCAACTTCCTCTTCTTAACACAAAGCAGCAGGTCTCACTCCAGCTTTTCACAACGGCAGAAACTGCTTCATCTCACGACAACTGCTTCTTCATATGGACTTTAACTTCATCCAACATCCACTTCTTCATACGGACTTCTGCTTCAAATGGCTCATGAGCGGCCTCCTCAAAAGGCTTCAAACGGCTCATCAAACGGCCTCATCAAAAGGCTCCAAACGGCTAATCAAACGGCCTCCTCATGTGGCTTCAACAAATGGCTTAATGGCTCCTCTCACACTGCTGCTGCTACAGACCTCTGCTCAGCTTGTGCTGCTTCTTCATCAGGTCTGCTGTTTCTGTATCAGGTCTGCTGTTTTTGCATCCTGGTCTCCTTCTAGGGCTGCTGGGACCTCTGTTTGGACCTCCTCTGCTTGCTGCCACTCTCAGTGCTGTGTGGCTTGGACCTAATATAGAGAGAGGGAGCAACTACCTCCACTTGCAACATGTTAATGAGCACCAGCTGCAGTCAATTAGGATCTTACAGCCTCTAAACAGCTCATGCCTCTGCTCAAAATCTTTAAACAAAACCTCAAAACCTTTAAACAATTTTATGTTCTGACTAAAATAAATTACATGCCTAGGGCGTGTAACACCCCACCACACAAGAATTTACATGGGATGATGAAGCCATGTTACACCACGCTAATCACCTATGTAAATGAAACTAAAAAATCTTAACATCTACACCCTCAACACTAACAAAAAAGCAAAAAAAACAAACAAAAAACACATCACACACAACTAACAGTCGCCTTCAGAATACCTGAAACCCAAAAAGGCGTCTTCTATCAGGTTTCACATCACAAGGCCTCAGTTTAGCTTCACTCTTACCAACATTCAGATTACTGATGTCAGACTGAAGATCAGGGTTTTTTCCAACAACCAGAGGGAAATTGTTCGCCTCTGTGTCATCAGTTCCATCACATGACAGGAATATCATTTTACCTGCACCAGCACTGTCATCAGGCACCCTGCAGACAAAGCATAGAGAGTCAACAAAAACAATCACTGTCTACATATTCAAACTGTTCCATCAAGTCATCTCCCACAGACAACAAACTATCACTCCCTGCTGATGATTCAGCTAAAGGCTCCACAACGTCCTGCAGCACACTCACAGCCTCCTGTGAACAGGATGAAAGGGTACACAGGAGCAGGATGGACAATCAGGCTCGGCTCCTCTGATACAATGCTCACTAGGACGTCTTCTAATTCAGAAAAAAACAAAAAACAGTCACTCAGATCAATGTCAACATCATCCTTTTTGCATTGCACTTCTAACAGTGGTAACACCTCTGGAGTGACCAACACCAAATCTACAGACAAGTCATTCTCAAGTTTTTCACTTTTCTCAAGTTCAGTGTTCACAAGTTTAGGGTTCTCAAGTTCAGGGACGTCTGCAACAAAAAAGCTAGAGCAAAGTCCCACCTCATAAAATGGGACATGTTCAACACCTAGCTCTAATTCTCTCTGATAAATCTTATTTTGACATTCTAATCTTCGTTGCTCAAACTTAATCTTCATCTCCCTCAGTTTTATATCCAATTCATTCAAACGGTTTGTCCTATCCAACCCCATTGTTGTAGAAAAAAAACTGTTTTAAACAGCTCACTACCACAAAACTACTTAAAACACAAATGTCTGAGCTACCCCTGAACATATCACAAAGCCAGCCAGTTGACAGCGAACACACAATTCGCACCACCAAGTCAGCTCAAAAATGCAAAAAAAAAAAAAAAAACACTCCAAAAAAAGCCTACGTGACGAACTTCCATTATATTTTCATCAAAAATGAAGGGGAAAAAATAGCTCCTGTCTCGTTCAAATCCCGGACGAGGCGTCCATTATATGTTACGACCCAAAGGCACGTAGCATACAAGGAAACGAGACACAGAAAGGATGTTTAAAAAAAAGAGTTTACTTTAGACTCTGAGTCTATGTCCTAAAAAAAAAGAAGTAATTAAAGAAAAACGGACTTCTCGAAACCAGCTTCTGGAAGATTAATAACAAAAAAAACTCAAAGTCCAGCAGGTCACTCACGGCTCCTGGTTTTCAGCACCCAGCTCCTCACGACAGCAGGTCTCCACATCAGAGGGATTCAGCTTCCTCTTCTTAAACACACAGCAGCAGGTCTCACTCCAGCTTCCTCTTCTTAACACAAAGCAACAGGTCTCACTCCAGCTTCTCACAACGGCAGAAACTGCTTCATCTCACGACATCCGCTTCTTCATGCAGACTTTAACTTCATCCAACATCCGCTTCTTCATACGGACTTCTGCTTCAAACGGCTCATCAAACGGCCTCCTCAAAAGGCTTCAAACGGCTAATCAAACGGCCTCCTCAAAATGCTTCAACAAATGGCTTCATGGCTCCTCTCACACTGCTGCTGCAGACCTCTGCTTAGCTTCTGCTGCTTCTTCATCAGCTTCTGCTGCTTCTTCATCAGGTCTGCTGTTTCTGCATCAGGTCTGCTGTTTCTGCATCCTGGTCTCCTTCTGGGGCTGCTGGGACCTCTGTTTGGACCTCCTCTGCTTGCTGCCACTCTCACTGCTATGTGGCTTGGACCTAATATAGAGAGAGGGAGCAACTACCTCCACCTACAGCATGTTAATGAGCACCAGCTGCAGTCAATTAGGCTCCTACAGCCTCTAAACAGCTCATGCCTCTGCTCAAAATCTTTAAACAAAACCTCAAAACCTTTAAACAATTTTATGTTCTGACTAAAATAAATTACATGCCTGGGGCCTGCTGTGTGGCCATGAGCCACACAGCAAAGCTTCATGATGATCTTGCAGTCTGAATGGGTGTTGAAAACAAACTGTATTCTGTGAAACACCATCTGCAGGCTGATTATTGTACTACAACAAGAAAACAGCACACTACTGTACTGTATACTGGGAACACAGTTCCTGGCAACGATGCCCACGGCTAAAAAACTAGAGCGTCTTATATATGTACAAAATTAGGATTTATCTTATATTCAGTAAGTGTGGCTTAGAGACAGGTGTGTTCTAAAGCTCAAGAATTACAATAGTTTACTACAAGGAGTAGTAGCTGTGCAAATCAGAGATGTAATTTTTCACAGGTATCACCCAGGCCTATATTATTGATGAAAACAAAACCAAAAAGGTAAGATTAGAATATAAAGTTACAATGAGGCCAACTCTTTTATTTATTTATTTATTTTTTTTTTTTTGGGGGGGGGGGTCATTTAAAAAAAAAAATCCATCCATTATCTTTTACCCACTTCTTCCATTTTGGGTCATGAGGGTCGCCGTGCCCATGTCCAGTAATCACTGCGCAAGGGGCGAGATACACCCTGGACGGATCGCTAGACCATCACAGGGCCACATAGAGACAAATAAACATTCACTCTCTCACTCACACCTAGGGACAATTTAGAGTCACCAATCAGCCTAGCATGCATGTTTTCGGTCTGTGGGAGGAAACCAGAGTACTTTTTTAAATCAGCTGTTGAAAATACTCGGTAGAGCTGATGACAAACCCTTTTAATAACTGTAGCCCTGAAGCAGTGCTTAATTTGAGGCGGATCCTACTGGAAAAAGATCCAGGAACTCCCTCATTTTCACTGCGTGCATTCCAGCAACTGTTCAATCAAATCCGTCTCCACCCATAAACGTCCAAAGTCAATGCACATTTTTATTTTCATTATTTATTAAAAACACAATGAGAAGAGACGTTGTCCATGTCTGTGGAGTGGATGCAGCAGGCGCACCAGCAGCTTGCAGGGCACGCTCCTGCAGCAGAGACACTGCATGTCCCGCGGGGATGAAGCATCTTCATCCACCTTCAGCTGTATCTCAGAATCCAAAGCAGCACAAACAAACATTTTAACCAGCACAAATGTAGCACTAACCACTCACTGTATTTATTGGAATTTTTGACGTGGGTGCAGGGTGTCAGTTTCACCAAGCTCAGCTGGTGCACTCAGCAGACAGTGCACATTTTACATTGTTTACACACAGGAGCGTCTCCAGCTCTGCAGAGTGTGCACAACTGCTAATGTGTCAGAACTCCTGCATACATTTCAAAGAAAATAAAAAAACACGTACAGTAAAATAAATAAATAATAAAATACAAGTGAAACGTTTGATGTGTATTATTTACGATCACGTTACAAAATTTGTCAAAATATCAGCGATTAAAATGTTGAAAAGACTGTCCAATTTATTATCTACAATAAATGGATGGAGGCTTGTCATTAGCTGGACCACAGAGAATTGAAGCAGTGGTAAAAGTGATTGAAGCAGAACAACGCACAGGACTGAGTCCAACACAACAACTCAAGGACTGAGAAGAGTTCGGGTCAGACGTTAAAGTTTGTGTGTGCGTGCGTGCGTGCGTGCGTGTGTGTGTGTGTGTGTGTGTATGTGTGTGTGTGTGTGTGGAGGGGGGGTGTTTGACAGAATGCTATAATAATACAGAAAGATCTGAAACTATCAACATTCATCTCTCCTGGATCCTTTATGTCAACCGTAGTAGAAAATGTCATCAAGAAACTTGACCATTGCAGATGTTTCTAACCATTACTTATCCAATATACATGTCATTGTTGATTTTTTAACTTTATTTACCCAACCGAGGTCTGTCTGCTTGTTTTGTATATAATGTATATAGAAATCTGTCATATCCTGTTGGTTTTGAACTGTCAACATCTGTTTACTGTGATTGTAGTTTTCTTTATTTTCTTTTGATAAGTGCAAATGCCTATTGCCAATGTGATGTGTGCTGCTGATCACTTGACCAGGTCACCCTTGTAAAAGAGAACTCGATCTCAACGGGCTCTACCTGGTTAAATAAAGGTGATTGATAATTCACTGCTCTCTAAAATAGTAATTTCAATTCAACCTTTATTTATACAAGTTGTTAGTCTCATTGAGCCTCGTCACAAAAGAGACCTGCTTTTATTCAGTTTAATCAGATGTTTATAGATGTTTAACAACTTGTTAAAATACACCAAAATGCAGGAAATGGCATCTCTTTTACCCATTCCAATTTTTCTGGGGGAGGATCCACGGAACCCCCCGCGCACACCCCTCCCCGCCAGACTGCCTTCTATTTGTGTTCCGGCATCAATTGTTTTCCAAATTAAGCCCTGTCCTGAAATAAATATTAAATGTGAGGATGGATCATATTTCAGTTTATAGAAAAACTTGTCCCTGGTGACTTTGTTCAACAAGTTTACCGGGAACGTTTTTTTCCCCAGTATAAAATTAAGGAGAAAAGTTACACGAGTAAATAATTTCTTAAAGTTCATACTTCAGTGAAGAAAAGTGAAACTTTTGTCACTTTTCAAATAAATAAAAACCTGCATGACAAATTCACCAGATTTAGGCCCTGTTTACACGGACACGGTGGGGGGAAACTGAGGTTTTGGGTATGTTAATTAGAGGATAAAGATTTGCGTTGACGTGAGCAAATTCTGTGGATATTTGATTGATTGATTTGATGGATGTGTTTATTCATTAATTTTATTATAATAAAATACATAACAATATACACATAAAAGAAGAAAAAAAACCACAAGTATAAAATGAAAGGCGGCAGATGAAGAATAAAATTCTTATTTTATCTGCCCCTTATCTTTCTACGGAAGGGCATTGCATTCAACCATGAAAATATTTTTTTGGAGCTTATGTAGTAAAAACGTGATAATTATGTAGTAAAAACGTGATAATTATGTAGTAAAAACGTGATACTAAGTAGTAATAACGTGATACTATGTAGTAAAAACGTGATACTATGTAGTAAAAACGTGATAATTATGTAGTAAAAACGTGATACTAAGTAGTAAAAACGTGATACTATGTAGTGAAAACGTGATACTATGTAGTAAAAACGTGATAATTATGTAGTAAAAACGTGATACTAAGTAGTAAAAACGTGATACTTATGTAGTTAAAATGCGATAATAATTCAGGAGGAGCGTTTCCTTTAAATAGAGTAGACCTGCAGACTTCTACATATATCAGATGGGACAATGGTTAAGACCGTTGCCTTTCATGCAGATGACGCAGGTTCGAGTCCAACCTGGTCTGACTGATTTTTTTTTTTTCTTCTTTGGATTATTTATATAATAATATTTATGCTGAAAATACTTTGCTTATCAGCGTGATTGGGGTGTAATGTGGTTAAGTGACGTCTTAATTTATTAGGCTTCATGCTGTCCGCTGCTAATATTTTAAGACATAACAGACACACCGGTCTTTCCTCATCTCCCACCTTCGTCACAGTGAAGCCAAGGCTAAATACGCTTTCTTATTATCTTCGTCTGTCTTCGCCTTTCTTTTCATCCCTGTTAAATATTTCTCCATGCTGTATCTTCACTGCACTTTCTAAAACTTCTCATGCGCTGCTGTGGCTTCTTACTCTGTGAAAAAACTTCTGTGCGCTCAGTCTGACAATAACAGCGCCACTGCCCCTACTGGCGCGGATGTGTAATTACACTTACCATTTCATACAGTTCAATACAGTATTACAAACCTATCAAAAGTAATGGCAAAAGACTGAAAATAGTTTATATATTTACAATAAATGCATGTACAAATAAGCTAACAGGGAGTGCCTGTATGTTGTTGTTTTTTTAATTTCGTTTTACGCAAGTTGAAGCAGTTGAAAGACTTCAGCTTTAGGGCTTAAAATTTGTTTACAGAACTCCTTTGGTTTTTTTTATTTTTTTTTACAGAGATTCTTTATTGTTGTTCGCAATGGGATGTGTGCAGTGCAGCGAGATTATGTACACACGGTCCCAATTACATAAAACAATAAAATGTAATAGAAAAACTGTAACATATAAGATATGAACTAAGTTAAATTTTCCTTATATAGGCACTAACAGCATAGAAACATCACATGAATAGCAGTACAATCATGAGTTTGTATGAGCTAGCAGGTGTGCACGAACGAACACAGCAACATGAACAGATCAGCAGCAACTTCGTGATTATTCACAGCAATGATTACCCTTAGTTGACCTACATGTTTACAAGCGTACTGCTTCTTGGGAGACCTTCACAAGATGTTCCTGCCCGCCAATCGGATGTGGGCCCCACATCCAAAAAATAAAAAAAAATAAAAAAACCAAAGGAGTTCTGTAAACAAATTTTAAGCCCTAAAGCTGAAGTCTTTCAACTGCTTCAACTTGCGTAAAACGAAATTAAAAAAACAACAACATACAGGCACTCCCTGTTAGCTTATTTGTACATGCATTTATTGTAAATATATAAACTATTTTCAGTCTTTTGCCATTACTTTTGATAGGTTTGTAATACTGTATTGAACTGTATGAAATGGTAAGTGTAATTACACATCCGCGCCAGTAGGGGCAGTGGCGCTGTTATTGTCAGACTGAGCGCACAGAAGTTTTTTCACAGAGTAAGAAGCCACAGCAGCGCATGAGAAGTTTTAGAAAGTGCAGTGAAGATACAGCATGGAGAAATATTTAACAGGGATGAAAAGAAAGGCGAAGACAGACGAAGATAATAAGAAAGCGTATTTAGCCTTGGCTTCACTGTGACGAAGGTGGGAGATGAGGAAAGACCGGTGTGTCTGTTATGTCTTAAAATATTAGCAGCGGACAGCATGAAGCCTAATAAATTAAGACGTCACTTAACCACATTACACCCCAATCACGCTGATAAGCAAAGTATTTTCAGCATAAATATTATTATATAAATAATCCAAAGAAAAAAAAAAAAATCAGTCAGACCAGGTTGGACTCGAACCTGCGTCATCTGCATGAAAGGCAACGGTCTTAACCATTGTCCCATCTGATATATGTAGAAGTCTGCAGGTCTACTCTATTTAAAGGAAACGCTCCTCCTGAATTGTTATCGCATTTTAACTACATAAGTATCACGTTTTTACTACTTAGTATCACGTTTTTACTACATAATTATCACGTTTTTACTACATAGTATCACGTTTCTACATAGTATCACTTTACTACATAGTATCACGTTTTTACTACTTAGTATCACGTTTTTACTACATAATTATCACGTTTTTACTACATAGTATCACGTTTTTACTACATAGTATCACGTTATTACTACTTAGTATCACGTTTTTACTACATAATTATCACGTTTTTACTACATAATTATCACGTTTTTACTACATAAGCTCCAAAAAAATATTTTCATGGTTGAATGCAATGCCCTTCCGTACATTTCACCATGTTAAAGAGATTAAACTTTAGTACAAAACTAAATCTGAGTAAAGTGCTAAGTCAATACAATTCTGCATTTAAGCCTTTACAAAAATAAATTTTCAAACATTTTACTGAAATATATTTCTATCAGTATTACATTACACCCACTATGCTCCATTATTTGTATTCACTTAATTCTGCCTTATAATGTGAAATGTGACACTAGGCAGAACGTTTTTCTCTCGGGCTTTATTTCCAATAGGGAAGAGTTTTTCAGTTACACGCCTGCACATGCAACACACCCAACATTTGATGATTGACATACAGAGCTGATAGCTTGTTGGCTGAGAGGCGGATCACTCACAGAGTAGGGGAAGTTCTAGGGCGGTTCCAAGGCGGTTCGGTTCCAGGATTGGTCCCACGAGGCGATGACGTCATCTAGAGGTATAAAACCGTGGTCCGCCTTCGAAGATGTGTGTGTGTGGACTTGTGCTCGGTGAGAGGTCTGTTGGTCGCTGTAAGGTTTATTCTTATAATGTACAATAAACCTGCCTAAAACTTGCACATTCGTTTCAGAGCTTCCCTTCAACTTTTGAACCGCAACATTACCAAATTAACCATTTTACTTTGATTCTAGGTGAAATTAAGAATGTTAAAATATTGTGCAAATGGGGAACATGCTTACATAACATCTTATGATCTGAGGTAGCCTTTATCATTTACATCATTAATCTGATCAAAAGACTAACATGGAACCCTTCAATGGCTTCGACAGGTAAATTGTCTTTAAAAAAAGTGTCCCTACAGTTCTTTTATTTGGAAGCCTTAATGATAAAAAAAATAAAATAAAATAAACATTAAAAAAATAAATAATAATAATAATTAAAAAAATAAATAAAAAATTTGACAAAAAAAAATTAACTAGCTTGGTGGCACTAACAATTGTTTAAAACAAGTAATGATGAACAGGGAAGTTTCTGTGTAACAGTTACATTACAACACTTGTTCACATTATGTTTGTATTTGAAAGACTGCTACAAACTAAACTTCAGCAGTAAAACAATAAACTTCTAGCTGCTAAATAGGATTTTTTTCCCCCATCTAACCAAAAGTAGAGCACCTGCAGCATTTTTACACAAGTTGAATTTTCTGTTTGAATTCTCAGCTTCAACTCAATACTTCCCAAATGAGGGGGGAAAATACAGTACCTGTTGAATGAACAGGAGGGTATTTCAGATT
>JBBPBX010023639.1:0-40363 GCA_038048925.1 Garcialebias charrua | reverse complement strand
GTGTGGCTTACCCTGCTTTGCGATCAAATAAGCAACTTCGTACGATGCTGCGAGGATCGGTTTGCTAACAGGTACAAATCCAAGAGCAGGCAGAGTGGCCCTTTCATCATATCTGGCTCGTTGCACCTTGAAATGAACAAAAAAAGGTAATTATTAGGTTGAAAGTGTCAGAAATTACCACAAAATTTTTAATTGACCTTAAACCAGAAAAAGAGTACTAAAACATGTTGCTGAAAAGGTAGAATAAGCTTTTAAATTAGCAAAAGAAAGCAAAAAGAATATATTTGCCCAATTAGGCTGAAAGAAGCAGAAATGAGCACAAAAATGTGGAAATTATCTGAAGAAAATCTAAAATTAGAAAAAAGATTCAGCTGAAAAGTAGCTAAAATAGCAGAAAGAAGCATCACCAGAATGAAGTTGAGAGAGCACATTTTTGCTGAATTAGGATGACATTTTTTTTAATAAGAGCATTAAATGTGGAATTAGCTTAAAAAGCTAAAATTAGCATAGAAACAACATCATATCTGGCTCGTTCACCTTGAATTCAGCAGGCGTTGTGTTCTTGTACTGTATTCTCCGTCTGTGCATCTTCATGAAGTGTTCCTTCAGTTTTGCCGGCGCCAGACTAGTTGCTCAACTTCGTGTTGCATATCATGCAGATAGGACGCTGACTCCCATCCCGTTCCGTGACACAAGTGAATCCATGTCCAACCACTTTCTTTTTTTGCCCGACATATTTACCGTAGTTTGTAAACACACGACGTACAGCCATTTACTTCATGCGCGCGTTATATTTCCGCATCACTGCACTGAATCGTGTGTTGCCAGATTGGGTGGTTCACCGCGATTTTCCTTCTGACTTTTGCGGATAGAGTGCTTTGGGCGGGTGGTACTCTATCTGGCAACACCGGTCACACCGGTGTTTACACGCGTGTCTTTACATTCGGGGCAGCGTCGGGACCCTCCATCAATGTAGAGGCGTCTCGTCTGCGGTAGTTCCATCAGTAGTTGGGGCGTCTTCTATAGCAACTTCATCCGGCGAAGCCATGCTGTCCGTGACGCTGACTTGCTAGGGGCTCTGCTAGCGCTAGCATTAGCATCTCGCGAGACAACGTTACCTCTCAACGAGAGATATCGCGGGAGTTTAATATCGCGAGATCTCGTACAACGAGATCTCGTTACATGCCTAGTGGCTGCACAATCATATGTGAGCAGAGTGAACAGAAGAGGGCTCAGCACACATCCTTGAGGAGAGCCAGTGCTGAGGGTTATGGTGGAGGAGGAGAAGTTGTGGATCTTCACGGACTGTGGTCTGTTTGTTAAGAAGTCTAGTACCCAGTTACAAATGAGGGGCTTAGTCCAAGTGTAGATAGTTTGTCTATCAGAGTTTGGGGGATCATGGTGTTGAAGGCAGATGTGAAGTCCACAAAGAGCAGACGCACGTATGAGTCTTTCTGATCCAGGTGGGTGAGAGCAGTGTGGACCACGGAAGAAATGGCGTCCTCTGTTGATCGGTTCTCACGGTATGCGTATTGATGAGGGTCCTCGTTGATGTTGACGGTTGCCTTGATGTGGGACATGACCAGTTTCTCAAAACATTTAGCGACTATCGGGGTGAGGGCCACCGGTCTATAGTCATTCAGACCAGTCACTGTGGAGCTCTTTGGGACTGGGATGATGGTCGCGGTCTTCAGGCAGGTGGGAACTGACTCCAGTGCAAGTGAGGTGGTGAAGATGTCAGCCAGCACCTCACAGAGCTGGTCCGCACATTCCTTCAGAACTTTCCCTGGGATGTTGTCTGGTCCGGTTGCTTTATGAGGATTAATCTTTCTGAGACTGCCTCTCACTTCTGCTGCGGACACCCTGAGATGCTCTTCATCTGGTGATGAGGTGAGTCTGGTGCTAGCTGGTCTGTTTGGATCATCAAAACGTGCATAAAACTTATTGAGGGCATCAGGCAGAGATGGGTCCCTGGGGCATTGTTTGTTTTTGCCTTTGTAATCTGTTATGCATTTAATACCCTTCCACATGCTCCGTGGGTCTTGTGAGGTGAACTGTCCCTCGATCCTCTGTGCATACGTGGCCTTGGCCTTCTTAATGCCATCCTTCAGTTCATTCCTGCTCTTTCTCAGCTCCACTTTATCTCCTGACTTGAATGCAGTGTCTCTGGCTGCTAGCAAGGCGTGAACTTCTCTATTTAACCAGGGTTTCCGGTTCGGGTAGGATTTCACATATTTTTTTATGGATACATTTTCAGAGCATGTACTGATGTAGCCCAGGACTGAGGAAGCGTACAGTTCCATGTCCATGTTCCATGTTTGTGTATGTGTATACAGTATATGTGTATGTTTGTGTATGTGTATACAGTATATGTGTATGTTTGTGTATGTGTATACAGTATATGTGTATGTTTGTGTATGTGTATACAGTGTATGTGTATATGTGTATACAGTATATGTGTATATTTATGTGTATATGTGTATACAGTATATGTGTATATTTATGTGTATATGTGTATACAGTATATGTGTATATTTATGTGTATATGTGTATACAGTATACGTGTATATTTATGTGTATATGTGTATACAGTATATGTGTATACAGTAAATGTGTATGTGTGTGTACAGTATGTGTGTGTATGTGTGTGTACAGTATATGTGTATATTTATGTGTATGTGTATACAGTATATGTGTATATTTATGTGTATATGTGTATACAGTATACGTGTATATTTATGTGTATATGTGTATACAGTATACGTGTATATTTATGTGTATATGTGTATACAGTATATGTGTATACAGTATATGTGTATGTGTGTGTACAGTATGTGTGTATGTGTGTGTACAGTATGTGTGTGTACAGTATGTGTGTGTACTGTGTGTGTATGTGTGTGTACAGTGTGTGTATGTGTGTGTATGTGTGTGTATAAATACATGGACTCATGTTCAAGCTGCTGTTTTCTTAGTTCATATTTTAGATGTTATTACTGTTTTTATTTTACATTTTATTGTTGGATGTAACTGGGACCCTGTGTACATAATCTCGTTTCATCACATGTGCCACATGCGGTGCAAATGACATTAAAGATTCTCTGACTCTGACTGACTCTGATATATGTGTGTGTGTGTGTGTATATGTATATAACGGTATATGTATATTTTATTTCTTACAATAAACATGTAGATCTTTTTCCCCAAAATTTTGTTAAGACCCTCAAGATCCACCAGATTCAGTCTCTCTTGTAAATGAATCTTTGAGGATGAATGGGGTTAACCTGTCTAAATAAAGTTTGACTGAATGAAAAGACCTCCAATATCTAGTAGCTGAAAAAGAGACCTGTTTTGGTCAAACTTACACGTGTTGCTTAATCCACTTTGGAATTGATGTGCGACTCCATTCAACTTTAGTCTGTTTCTTCTCAGGTATAGGTGATTTTCCACTGTGACTTACTTCCACACTCTGTGTGTGGTATCGCAATAGGTCTTTGTGTGTGTGAGCCACTCCCCCCATTGTAGTCTTTCATGCCTTAATATTAGACTTAATCTTTTTAGCATATCTTGTTACTGCTCTTATATCTAGGTGTAACCATGCTGTGCCTCAGAACTAAGAATGTCAAACATTTAGGGTGTAAAGTCCACATTTTCCGCTTGTCGGATCAATTCTCTTGGTACTAAATTCTGTTTAATATTTTATTAACAGCAGTGTAAAATATTGAGGACCTTTTCCTTCATGTTCTTGTCAAAGGTCATTAGTTTAAAAAGATTTTTGCCACATTAGTTTTGTGTTGACTGTGGATGGGCTCAAAGAAAGTGTTTAAATGACTGAACCTGTAGGACGAAGCCGCAGGTGTGCTACTTTGCCCAAATATGGAGGCAACTCATTTGATCAGT
Organism: Garcialebias charrua; assembly: GCA_038048925.1. Lineage (NCBI taxonomy): Eukaryota > Metazoa > Chordata > Actinopteri > Cyprinodontiformes > Rivulidae > Garcialebias > Garcialebias charrua. Next base: position 36,466 of record JBBPBX010023639.1, on the reverse strand, counting down.
GGTCTGGATAGAAAAATAGCAGCTGCCCTGGTTTCCTGTGGCCTGATGACGTTCAGGGCCTCATCTGGGTTTTTTAAATGGGCCAGTTTCAGATCGAACCACACCAAGGACTTGGGTTCACAAATTGGGAACAACTGAGTTGGAGGGAACTGTTGAGCTATGTACAATCTCAGTGTAGTGGTGTGGGTCTGTGAGTGCTGCCAGATAGACTAGGACTAAAGATACAGTTTAGCTACATGTATACAATTATTTTCCTAAGACTGCAACATGCACTAGCTACAAGCTTGAATATCTCACAGCAGATCAACTTCATTAAGGGTTACATTTCTTGCATAACATGTTCTGTTCTAAAGAATAATTCAAAGAAAAAATAAAAATTAATAAGTAGACAGGGCATTTGGTTGTGTTGACAAGGCGGGGTGCCCTGCTTGTACAAAGGTAGGGGAACCACTGCTTATATATTTGTAATTAGCCATTATTTAACCAGGAAAATCACGTTTAGCTTAAAAATCTATGTTTTAAGGAAGACCTGGCCCATGATAGGCAGTAGCAAATACAAAACACAGTTAAGACCACAAACTAAAACGTCAATTAGAGAAACATTAAAAACAACAATAAATGTCAGGATTTTCAGTCAAGGGTCCTGAATATTTTCTTGTTTCTGTGTAAGGAAGCTGCATCTGGCTTCAAGGATGCCTCCTGAACTCTGTGACCTCTGCGAAGCTGAGAGGAGTATCCACCTTATTTTCGTTTTCGCGGCACTACCCATAATTCATAGCGGAAGCCGGGAGTGTACTTCCGCCCGCGGTCCCGCGCTCTTGTTTACGTTTGTGGGGAAACATACTTGCTAGCGATTTATTTATTTATTTACACAAAAGTTTCCTTTACCTCACGTAAATGGAAGCACATAAGAGGATGGATAATTCCAAGGATGTTTTAAGAAGCTGCGAAGATAAGACGTTAACTGCGAAGATGAGACGTTATCTGTGCTTCAGCTGTCACTGAGCAGTGACAGCTGAAGCACAGATAACGTCTCATCTCACTGCTCACGGACAGGCTGACTGGACACTGTGGAAGGTACATCACTTATATAAGAATATTTAGATCACAGCCAGACATTAATAGTCAGAGTTCAAGTCTGTGCTGTGAATGGAAGCATACATTTAATATAAAATTTGTTGAAAATGTCACAATTGAAATGTACAAAGTTGAAACACATGCTTAACAAGTTGATGATAGTTATATATTTTCTGCAATATTCAAAGACAAGATAATATGAAATATGTACATTGTTTTGATGTGTTGCCATTTAAAGAAGAACCTGTTACATTGTGGTTGAATAAAACAAAAAAAGAAGTCATTTTTCAGTTGATCTCATACATATACTATTACATAAGCTTTTCAACAAAAACATTCATGGTGTATTATATACAAAAGAGAAACATAGAAATTATTTACTCCATATCATATCTAGGATCAGGTACTCTTAATAGTTCCAGAAACTCGCCTTAAGCGCAGGGGTGACAGAGCGTTCTCTGTAGCAGGCCCAAGACTCTGGAACGAGTTACCGCTGCTCATCAAACAGGCCCCCTCCCTCTCGGTTTTCAAATCCCGGTTAAAAACTCACTACTACTCCATCGCTTTCAATGCCAGCTGATGTGTACTGGATCGTTTGATTTATGATCTGCAATGTTTTTATGTTTTTCGTGTTGTACTTCATTGTATGTGTTGCCTGTTGCGTGTTTGTTTGTCCAGCACTTTGGTGGACGTGTTCCTGTTTAAAGTGCTTTATAAATAAAATGGTATGGTATGGTATGGTATGGTATATCTAAAAATTTCTGTGTTAAGGTACTCTGTCCGGTCGTAGAATCTTCAATCACCAGCAGACTCCCAGGACATGGATGGAAACTCGACTTGGTCCAGAAGTTTTGTGCAGTCGTACACACAGCAACAAACGAGTTAAAATCTTCTATAAATAAATCTGCTGTTCATTTACATTTGTTCTTTTTGTTGTTATTTCAATAATTAAAATACACTGTTCAATGTCTAATAATGTGAAGTAGTTTCATTGTGATGTCACCCATACTACTCATTGTAATACACATAAATAAAAACTAAAGGTCTTGATTGTTCTTAGGCCAGTGTTTTTATTCACATGTGCAAAGCAAAAAAACATTCATTTTGCTTATAAGTTTTGATCACCCAGGAGACTGACAAAGTTCAGAATAAAAGCTATAATTATACATTTAAAACAGTTGAAACTGAATAGTGTACAATATGACAACTGTGGGTGGTGTTGTCTTAATGAAAATGAATTGGCACAAAATAAAGATCAAAACCAATTCAACAAGCAATGATGGAGACCAGCAAACTGAACAGATTTCTCTTCATGTGGAACTGTCCGATTTCAGCCAACTCCACAGGAATCCAAGGTGTAGATCTGAGACTGGACCCAGGTGTACAAACTTATCTCTGGATGGATCTCGTGGCTTCAATCTTCTGTAAAGTAGAAAAAGAAAACTTGTCTTGTCATAGACAGTGTGTACAGTACAGTATTAGTACTAAAATGAGTAAATAAAGCATTTACTTAATGTAGGATCTTATCTCTGGATGGATCTCGTGGCTTCAGTCTTCTGTAAAGTAGAAAAAGAAAACTTGTCTTGTCATAGACAGTGTGTACAGTACAGTATTAGTACTAAAATGAGTAAATAAAGCATTTACTTAACAGATCTGTCATTAAATAATATAAATAAATATAAATAATACTGTATAAACACGTGTGCAACACACAGTTATATTATTTAATGACAGATTTGTTAAGTAAATTCTTTATTTACTCACATTTTAGTACAAATGTAGCTTCATGTGCACTTTTCTCCTCTTTAATTTACATCATTATTTTAAATGTGCTTTAATAACTCTGGTTTAATGACGGGTCAGGTTTTGAGGCCTAGTCATTGTTGACACGGTCTGTCTTTGAAAAAAGATGTGTAAACTGTCTCAATCATATATAACCAGCTAAATAACAGTTTAACTAAAATAACACAGCCCAAAAAAAAGTCCAGGCTCAAGAACCAGCACTTTGTTGTGAGTGTTACCGTCTGGAAGTTAGCCTTTAAAGTAGCTACATGCTAAGCTAACCACAGCATTATCACAGCAGTACAGACGCTAAATCATGAAAAAAAAAAAAAACAGCTACTAAACAGACGGTTATACTCCGATATTGTTCTGACATGGTTTCACAAAATGATTTATATAGAATATTTTGTTTACCGAACTAAAGTTGATCGGAGCGCGACGTCTTCGAGAGCAGGTCCGAGCCAGACACAGACAGAGGAAGGAGCAGCTGTCAGCTCCTCCGATGGACATAGATCCTTCACGTTTACAACAGCGCGTTGCTCAAACGTATACCTGGCTGTAACACCCTCTAACCCAGCAAGAAACAACCCCAAAAATTTAAAAAACGAGAGGAAATAAACTGGTGTCCCGGCTTGTTTTTCACAGCAAACCACACACTACAGGACTTCCGGGGGAAGTTTATTACCGGGAGGGGGCGGCACCGGACTGTCATGGCGGCTTACATGAGCTTTTGGCGAAAGAGGTGGATAGAAGCCAGCAGAAAACGCTGCTCAGCTTTTTTGTTTCTGTGACTGGTTCTCGTATGTGATGTATGTATATTTGCGTGACCTCTCCTGAACTTCTGACCTTACAAGTAGTGGAGCATTATTAATGGGTTAATTTAAGTTTAGTAAGTAACGTAGGGAGACGTTGATACACATTTAATGTGTCACGCTCCACTTCAACCCGGCTAAGTTCAGCTCCTTGCCTCCTTTGGTTTTGTTCTGCTCTGTCCCTTTTATTTTTGACTATTTTTGATTATTTTTGGAACAAGAAGACTGACTGGTCTGTGTGATCATTTTGTGGAACTGGTTGTTGCAGAGCCTACTGACCCACCGCGCCTCATATGCACAGTTTGTCAAACCTCATTCTGCTTTGATGGCTGCCTCCATTGTTGCAGGCTACATGCACTCACTCATTTGGTGAGCAGTCAGATCCAGACCAGAGTCTGAGTTCGTAGTTCAGATTGTATTCTGCCAACTAATAGCAACGTCCTTAAAGCACATGCAGTAGGTGATGTCTGTAACGACTAATGGGATTTTTAACCTTTTGTTTCTTTTGTGACTGAAAAATGATGCACAAAAAATGTGAAAAACATTGTACATGTAAAGTTCATTTTGCACACATGCCCTCAGTTAAGTTTCTAAACTAGCTTTGTCAAGCTCACTTGAGCAGCTCCACACTGATAAATAAAGAAAAGTCTGAAGATTCAGCTGTTTAGCCTTCATTAATTCATCCACCCTGTTCATTTGAATTGGACATGACCTTTGTGACTTTCTGTAAATGTCTTTGCAACCTGTAGTTTAGTGTATCTTCATTTGCTGCTATTAGTAGTGCAGAAACATGCTTTTTTAAATGATTGTTGGGTGTAACGGTCCGCTAAAATCACATTTCGGTTTGGTTCAGTTTCAAGCAGGGCTCGGTTCAGTTTATTTTCGGTACAAATAAAAGACAAAATAAAGACTTACAAAATGTTTATTTTGAAAATATGCCAAAAATACGTTTGTATAAAAATCAATAAAAGTGACCCATTTGGATGATATTTTAAATAAAAGGCACTCTTTACAATAAATAAACTATACTAACAATTAGGGATGGGAATTGATAAGAAATTATCAATATCAATTCCTTTATCGATGTCATTTATCGATTCAATTCCTTATCGATTCTGTTATCAGTTCTCATTTGGGTAATAAAATATAGTAAACCATTTGTGTTCATAAAGAACGGAGCCAAGATGGTGTAGTGGCAGGGCTTTTGACTTGGAACCCGAAGGACGCGGGTTCGCGTCCCGGCCACTACACACCTTGGGGTGTCTATGAGTGCACATCTAATTCTCCAGCTCCCCGGGCGCTTTCTATGGCTGCTCACTGCACCACCTGGTAGGTGGTTGGGTTAAATGCAGAGACGAATTTCGTCTGTGTATGGGAAACATACGCAGATGACAGGAAAAGACATTATTATTATTATTATTGTTTCTCTTTGAGGACCACTTTTGCCATGTGAGACCTCTTCATCCACACGACCACCGAACGAATTCTTGCTGCCCAGTTGGAAACTGAACTGCTGTTGTACAGCTTCTGAGCTCCTAGGTTTAGAGTGTGTGCGAAACATGGAAGCTTTATTATGTCCAGCTTTTTCATAGCAACATCCATGTTTGCTGCATTATCCACGGTGGCTGCTGCCACAACTTTCTCTTTGACTCCAAACTCCTCCAGGATCCCATTAATCTCCTGTGCAACAGCTGCTCCTGTCTGTGATTCATACACAGCTTTTGTTTTGAGGACTTTTTCCTTATTTTTACCTTCCATGACATAGTGCAGGGTTACAGTTAGGTAATGATCTTGTGTAAAACTTGTCCAACCATCCGCTGTGATGGCTGCCTTTCTGATATATTTTAGTTCAGATATCAGATTACTCTTTTCGACCTCATACCAAGCAGGGATGAGATGGTTTGTTAAACCTTCTCTGCTTGGTGGACGATATTTTGGGTTAAGAGTCTTGGTCATCTCCCTAAAAAAAAAAGAATAGAAACAGAAACAGAACTGAACTTGTTAAACTGACAACTTACAGTTTGATATTTATCATTTAAATATTTTCTTACCGAAATTCACATGCTTCCACTGTTGTAAAAGGGTGCAAACCTTTCACCACGAATCTGGTAACAGATCGATGACATTCGTTTGTTCTTGCCTCAGTCATTTTATTTCTCCCTGCTTCTATGAAAGGAGAAGCTAACGGTGGTGTGCTACTAGCACCACTGGTGCTAACACTACTAGCCTCAGAACCAGCCAGACTCCGGCAATCCTCTTCAACTAAATGTTAATACAGGAGAGGAGAGGGAGATTATTTATAAAATACAGTGGAAGCAGTATAGCTAAAAGGTAACAAGTGAAAGAATTTGACGTTACCTGCTGTAACATTTACAACGGAGGTGGACGCTTTCTCTCCACTTCCTTCTCCTCCAAGCGGCGTGTTAAAAACGGTACATTTCTTCAAAATCACTGCATGCTGAGTGGCCAAATGCTTCTGCATGTTCGACGTATTTCCTCCCTTTGTCGTAATGGACGCGTTGCATGCGTTACAAGTAGCCCTGGTCTCGTCTTTTTTCGTGAAATGAAGCCAAACGCTTGAGCGCTTCCTCCGCGACGCCATTTTGAACACCACATGTGAACACCAGCATAGATATCATATATAGACACCACCACTCGCGCGCGCCGCATGTCTGTGATGTCAGCGCAAATACGTCACCACCATGAGTCTGCAGAACCGATGAGCTGAATCGTTAAGACATGCAAGCTACAATTCCATGGAATCGGACTATTAAGAACCGGTTCTCTAACAGAACCGGTTCTCGGTTCCCATCCCTACTAACAATAATACAAATCTTAATAAATACAGTAACAGCCAGAACCAGAACAATAAGCAGCAACAGACTGTTTACAATCGAACTAATAAAGTTTTAAGTTTTTGTCCAAAAAGACCAACTTGTCAACATTTTCTGCTAAAAGCACAGATCTAGTTGCAGTGAAGATCTCCAACTGTGTAGAAAATCCTCTCCGTAACAACATTAGCAGCAGTGTGGCTGTATTTGTCCTCATTACTCACAACCTCTTCTTGGACCTGCTCCCCCAGGTGGGACAGGTCCCTGAAAAAGTTCAGAGTTCAGTCATACACAATTCTTAGCTGCAGGATTTCCTTGAAGAGGAAGAAGACAGCTGCTACCTCCTTCCCAGACTGGAAATAAAACACAAAGAGGTAAAAAAAAAGAGTTAAGATTATAACTTTAAACTTAAAAAAGTTAATTAGATAAAAATAATAAAACAACAATACCTCTTCTTGAACGGTTGAGGTGGTTGAATGTCACGGTCATCATCATCATCATCATCATCAGGGCTTTAGCTCCAGGGCTTGTTGACAATGTCGGTTTTAACTTTTTCATAAAGTGCTGAACTTTTTGGCTGAAGTGTTGACATGATGGATGTCGTAGCGACGCTCACGTACTTTAAAGCCGGCACATCAACAGCATTCAGACGTAGATTCAGAGATTTAAAAACTCCTACAGTTTGTGTTATTTCTCTGGACCGATCTAAATTACCTGATGAAGGTTGTTTAAAAGCAGCTGCTGTTAGCAGTGTTTTCAACAAGCTGCTCTTCTTGCTTGTAGAAGACATTCACAATTCGGGTGATGTTGTTTCAAGGCTGTTAACAAGTTAGACTTGTTGCTGCTGCAGACACCGGTCTGCAGACCTAATCTCCGTGACACAACTTCCACACACAGCGTTGAATTTGCGCTCGTCTTTTAACAAGGAAGCCATAACGTTGCCAAACGGCAGACTGCAACTAAGCTAGGGCTGCTAATGCTGCGCGTGCTGCAAGATAATAGCGCCGTGCTGAAACACGCATAGGAAGTTTAGTTCCGTGGTGCATTATTCTCCCGTTAATGTTTAATAAGTGAAAAAAATAACCGAAACGGTACACAGGTGGACCGAACCGAACGTGCCGTACCGAAACTGTTCAGTACACCCACGTGTACCGTTACACCCCTAGTAATAGCACATAGATGACAGATCAAAAGTTTATTCTGAGTAAATGTAACATTTTAAAGGAAAAATATGTTGATTCAAAACTTCAGTGTCAAAAAATCCCAAAAAAGTTGGAACAAGTAACAATAAGTGGCTGAAAAAAGGAAATTGGGCATTTAACGAACAGCTGGAAGACCAATTAACACTAATTAGGTCAATTGACAACTTGAGTTTGATGCTATTGGCCCCGGGGTGTCACTGCGTGTGGTCGCTGGTGGGGCTTTTCCGGTTCTCCCCTATGGTCCAATCTGGGGGGTGGGTGAGTGGTTTGTCCTGTGTGGGTGGCCCTGGGGGCTCCGCGCTCGGGGTCCCTCTTGGGGTCATGGGCTCTGGTCCCCCCTTTGTCTGCCTCGGGTCTTGGGGGTCAGGTCTCTGCTGCTTCACAGTCACTATTGAATGTTCTATTAGAGAAGCCTTGTACACTAATGCATGCTCTCAACCACACACAAATAGATGCAGGGATGCACATGCAGGTATTGTATGTAGATATGCATTTGAATGTATATGCAAGTGTACGTATGTATGTATTTATGGGTAGGTATTGGTATATATATTTATAGAAATTTACTGCAAAGTCATGAATATTCTAAGTTCTTTTTACATATGTATTTTGTTGCTGTGTTTTGTCATGTTCTTTGCAGGTCTACAGACAGTGGTCGGGTGTTTTGCCTTATGTTCTCTTTGTATATATTTCTTATATTTTGTAGTCTTACTTTCCGTCTTTCCTTTCTTTCTATCTTATTATTTAAAAAAATAACTCCACTAGATAATTACTAGAATAAATATTTCATAATAATGGTGTGGAGAGGATGGCTGTAAGGGGAGAAGGGAGGCAATCTTTTTTTTTTAAAGAGGAGAAAAAAAAAGACAAAATGATTGGGTATAAAAAGAGCTTCTCAGAGTGTCTGTGTCTCTCAGAAGCCAAGATGGTAAGAGGATCACCAATTCCACCATTGTTGAGCAGAAAGATAGTGCAGCAATACCAGAATGGTGTTACCCAGCGTAAAATAGCAAAGACTTTTAAGTTATCATCATCAACCGTGCATAACATCATCAAAAGATTCAGAGAATCTGGAACAATCGCTGTGCGTAAGGGTCAAGGCCGTAAAACTCTACTGGATGCTCGTGATCTCCGGGCCCTTAAACGTCACTGCACCTCAAACAGGAATGCCACTGTCAAGGAAATAACAGAATGGGCTCAGGAATACTTCCAGAAAGCATTGTCAGTGAACACAATCCACCGTGCCATCTGCCGTTGCCAGCTGAAACTCTACAGTGCAAAGAGGAAGCCATTTCTAAGCAAGCTCCACAAGCTCAGACGTTTGCACTGGACCAGGGGTCATTTAAAATGGAGTGTGGCAAAATGGAAGACTGTTCTGTGGTCAGATGAGTCACGATTTGAAGTTCTTTATGGAACACTGGGACGCCATGTCATCCGGACCAGAGAGGACAAGGATAGCCCAAGTTGTTATCAACGCTCCGTTCAGAAGCCTGCATCACTGATGGTATGGGGTTGCATGAGCGCTTGTGGCATGGGCAGCTTGCATGTCTGGAAAGGCACCATTAATGCAGAGAACTATGTTCAGGTTCTAGAACAACATATGCTCCATCTAGACGTCATCTCTTTCAGGGAAGACCCTGCATTTTTCAACAAGATAATGCCAGACCACATTCTGCAGCAATCACAACATCATGGCTACGTAGGAGAAGGATCCGGTACTGAAATGTCCAGCCTGCAGTCCAGATCTTTCACCTATAGAGAACATTTGGTGCATCATAAAGAGGAAGGTGCAACAAAGAAGGCCCAAGACGATTGAACAGTTAGAGGCCTGTATTAGACATGAATGTAGAGCATTCCTATTTCTAAACTTGAGAAACTGGTCTCCTCTGTCCCCAGACGTCTGTTGAGTGTTGTAAGAAGAAGGGGGGATGCCACACAGTGGTAAAAATGGACTTGTCCCAACTTTTTTGGATTTGTTGATGCCATGAAATTTTGAAACAACATATTTTTCCCTTAAAATGATACATTCTCTCAGTTTAAACTTTTGATCTGTGTTCTATTCTGAATAAAATATTAGATGTTGGCACCTCCACATCATTGCATTCAGTTTTTATTCACAATTTGTTTAGTGTCCCAACTTTTTTGGATTCTGCTTTGTACATTAATGTAGTAATTTTAATGTAAACATGTTTTAGTAAAGAGATTATGAGCTATTGTGCCGCGTTCAAAACTTATTTTCCCAACAACTTGGTTAATCTGGTGAAGCTCAGATGTCTCAGCTTTTCAGCAGCCTTGAATGCAGCATCAGCTTTGTGGATCTGATCAGTGAGTCTCAAAAAACACATTGATAGCCAAGTTGATCTGTGCGCAGCATGCGATTTGTGCACTGGTATTTGGCAATTTGTATGCGCAGAATATTCCTACTTGTGCAATATGAAATGCATCCATTTGAAAAACTGTTCATTGTGAATATTGTAGTATGCTTGTGGGTCTTGCGCTACACATCCAAATCTTATTTTACGCGTGTGTGACTACTTTTGAGACTTATTTATCTTCATGAGATCTAGTTTAGGCTGTGAAACTGTAAAGGATCTGTAAAGATGCTTAGTAAAACTAATTTAAAAGCAAATAAAAAGGCAGGAAGCAATGTTTCCAAATGAGGAAACAAGTTGCAGAAAGAACTGTAGTCCTTAATCATTTAAGAAAGTTTTCATGTCCCTACATGCACCCTATGGTAGAGCTGTCATTTCTAACCCGGGCCCGAAGCCCGGCCTGACATGACCCGAATTTGAGGTTGGTCAGGCCATGAAAATGTGCTCGATGGGTAGGCCGGGTCGGTGTCGGGCTTTTGATTGCATCAGCGGATCAGCCGTGATTCAATTATATGGGAACATGGCTTGCCATACATTCACCAGCCGCACGCGGCCATTTCATCGCGAGCTGACTGGCCTTGAAAGAGGTAAAAAGTTCAGTTAAGCTTTGGATGGGACTACTGCCAGGAAGCTACCCATCGCCTAAATGCAGTGTTGGGCATTTGACCACCAGGGAGTGCTAAAGCGCTAATCCGCTAATAGCGGACCTAAACAATTTGTTTGCGCTGTAGCGGATTGACTAACTTTTATAATTCATAAGCGGATTTGCGCTATTTTTATTTAAAATGCAGTACTGCTAATCACAAATTATCTATCAGTAAAAACGAAAAAACTTATTTAAGGGCTCTTAAATCAACCGGACGACTGCTCACAGACCACATCCGGTCAGCGCCGGATGTGGTCCGTGAAAAAAAGCGGTCCCCGCCCTAAGGGGGGCTAGAGAGAGCGCTCTCTCTATAGCAGTTAGCAGCCAGTGTGTTACTCTGCAGCCTTATTGCTTGTTTTCGAAGAGTCAGACGAAGAGTTTTTAACATGGAGGGTGAACTTATGGATGTTTCTCAGCGGCCTACGCGACGCGTCAGCGCCTCATTTGCCCTGTTCAAAATGGCGACCGGCCACAGAAGCGAAGGACTTTACAAGAAAACACGGTAAAAACAATTATTTCTTTGCTGAGAAAAAATATATTTCTTAGCTGACTTTATAGCACAAGGTTTTTCTGAGCTTAACCGTTTCACGAAATGGTCAAATCTGCTGGATTTAAAAAAGTAGTTCGCCATTTGCCCTGTTCAAAATGGCGACGGCCACAGAAGCGAAGGACTTTACAAGAAAACACGGTAAAAACAATTATTTCTTTGCTGAGAAAAAATATATTTCTTAGCTGACTTTATAGCACAAGGTTTTTCTGAGCTTAACTGTTTCACGAAATGGTCAAATCTGCTGGATTTAAAAAAGTAGTTTGCCATTTGCACGTTAGCGCTTTAGCATTAGCTTCCGCTAGCTTTGCTAAGACATAAGCACTTTAGAAATAGCGGAACTAATTTTTGGATTAGCGTGGTTCAGCACTGCCTAAATGGATGTTCATTCAGTCGCTGCACTCAGCGGACGCGTGCGGCCGACAACCCAAACAGGTTAGATCCCAAAGCAGACATGTCAGAGTGGTCTTAATGCAGAATGGAGGCAGAAGCAAGGGTTAAATGCGCTTTGATGGCCATGAAAGGACAAACACCCCCTCAGCTCCGATCTTCTGCCCCTTTTATTCAGCCGTGACTGTTATCATATTCTTCTACTTACTGTATGTATAAAGCTCAAAATTACTTACTACCATCAAACATTCAGGCATGTATATATATACTTTTTATACTTTTTAGATTACTATGCAAAAACTCAGGGCAGTATTACACTTTTATTATTTCATTTTATGCTTATGTTCATTGGGTGTTTGGTGTTTTAGGGGTGTTTGGTGTTTCAGTGTTGGTGTAAATTTTCATACTTTTATACTATTATGAAAAACTCAGGACAGTGTTACACTTTTACTATTTTATGCTTATGTTTATTAAATGTTTTAGTGTTTAGTGTTTAGATGGTTACTGTTGCACCGAGGGACAGAGAGAAACGCAATTTCGGTCCTGTGTATGTCCTACATATTGCAGTTCTGACAATAAAGTTGACTTTGACTTTGAGTTTGAGTTTGATGTTTTGTGAAAAGGAGAAGTTGTTATCATTTAAAGGGAATAGATATTTTTGTAAAACCTAAGTATAGAACCAGTTTAAAGGGTTGGTCTACTACAACACGGGGAATAGGTCTATGGAATAGTTTGGAGGACGATGTAAAAAAAGTGAAGTCAATGTTTATATTTAAGAAAATGATTAAAACTATTTTGTTGAAAAGATACATATAAGTAATAACCGGTAATATCTAATGAATTCTAAATGGTAAATTTTGATGAGTTATGTATTTTTGCTGTATTATATATGGATGATTATTGTTTGAATTGATAGTTTGAATTGATTTTGTTTAAAGGTTCAGTATGTAATTTCTGGAACATGCTGGAACTTAGGAAAATTTTGAACAGACACGTTTCTGGTCCCTCCCCCTCAGAGCCATATATGGCTGTTATCCCTTGCTCTGCTGAAATTCAAATTCAAGCTCTGTTTTTATTGGCTGGTTACAAACTCTGTTTTTATTGGCTGGTTAACGGCGTGTCGCTGTGGCTTTTTAGAAATGCTTTTAGAGAAGCAAGGGGACAATAGTTTTTTTCAGAGATTACTTGTCTAACATCAGTCTGTCAGTAGATAGTGACAGAGTGAAGAAATATGTTAAAAATATATTGTTAGAAAAGTTACATACAGCTCCTTTAAGAAGGAGCAGATATAAGAATTTTTTCTTCTTCTGCTTCCTTTCATTTTATGTTTCTGTTTTGAATTTTTTTCTTTTGAAATTGTCTTTGTGTTTTTATAATGGAAATGAAAAAATTAAATAAAAATAACTATAAAAGTAGTCAAAGCTTAATTAAAAGTGTTGTGAATTTTTTGGGTTCGGACCGGTAATTACTATTAATTCGTCGGGTGGGGTGGGGTTCGGAAATGATGGCTACAGGTTGGGGCCGGGTTGGATGGTTTTTTGGGGGGGCCAGAATGCAACTATACCCTGCAGATGTTGGATGTTGTCTATCATGGTGCTCTAAGATTCATAACTGGCTGTAACTACCGTACCCACCACTGCACCCTGTATTCACTGGTTAACTGGACATAATTAACTTCACACAGACTCTTCCACTGGTACATTTGAATCTTTAAATAATTTCTTGGTCTGCTGCCTTCATACATCTCCTCCTACATGTCTTTGCGTGAGTGCAGCTACAGTGTGCGCTCTCAGGACATGATTACCTGCAGTGTTCCGTCAGTGAGGACTGAACTTGGCAAAAAAGGCCTTCTCCTACTCTGCTCCTTCCTGGATTATCTTGCAAAAAGATCTGAAGCTCTCAACCTTCACCTCTCTAAGTAACTTCAAACATCTGCTAAGTTCCTGGAAAAAGCCAATGCAGACATGTTCCTGTTTTTAGTATTTTACAATGCTTTACAACCTAGCTGTTTTTTTTGTTACATTTTTAATACCATTTTATTTTCACCTGTTTTTCTCAATTTGTATGCTTTTCATGATTGTCTATTGTTGTCGCTGTTGTCCACTGTTGTCATCACTCTTTGTTAAAATCAGGTTTCTCTTTTAAATCAATGGGATTAACCTGTTTAAATAAAGGTTGAATGTTTAAAATGCTCTTTGACATTACAAAGAAAACATTTCTCCTTTTCTTGAAGACAAATTTGTTTGACTCCAGTCTTGCTTAAAAATGATGTAAAATTAGACTTAAAAGGCATTACTGTATGTTTTTATTTTTCTGCTTTCCAGTTGCCTTTGTTGCAAGTAAAAGCTTTGCCTTCTCTTTATTAAAAATCAATCAATAAAAATTCCACTGTAAACGTCATTTGTCATAAAATGCAAATTGACATTTGGCTTTTGTTTGTTAATTCACCTTTCAGACTGGTGAAAGTGACACAGTAGAAAGCAGAAAAACATTCAGAACTGACTTTAATTGCATCCCCACTCTGCAGGTTTGGGCTGCGTCCACTCTGACTCACCACTGATTCATCATTCATCTGTTCTCAGCTGAAGAGATGTGTGCCATTTGATTTGTACTAGGTGTGGAGAGACTTGAACAATGTCAGGAGGACTTGGCTGACAAATGTTCTGTTTGTCTCCACAGATCATCAGAAGCTGGAGCGAGAGGCCAGGATCTGCCGCCTGCTCAAACACCCCAACATTGGTAACTATGACTCCTCTTCTTTATTTGTCCGTCTTTAGTTTAACTCTTTTTAAAGAACTATATTTACTGTATTTACTATAATTTTATAGTTGACTGTAGGGCTGAACGATTTTGGAAAATTATCTAATTGCGATTTTTTTCTATAAATTGCGATTGCGATTTAAAATGCGATTTTTTTTTAAATACCTTAAAAGTATTTTTCAACAAACGGAAGCAATAAATCAATCTGTTTTATAATAAACAATGTCAGATTTATTTAAAGCAGAGATTACAATAAAGCAAGCAAATGTATGACTTTTCTTTTCACCATTTCTATTTTTTCTTGTTTCATAAACACAATAGTAAACAAGTTACCAGTAAGTGAACTTCTTAACTACTGTCTGAACTTCACATGACAGTTAATAAATAAATATAAAAAAATTAGATATAAAAAAATAAACTTACTGGTTTCTAGCCAGTAACAACATAAAAAATAAAGTGCAAAAAACAAAGAGAATCTGCTTTAACCAACTCATTCTGGGAATTCAAACTCAGTGAACACAAAATAAACTACCGTATTCGTCTGTGTATAATACGCAGTTTTTTGCTCATTTGAATGTCCTGCGTATTATACACCGAAGCGTATTATCTACGGATTTTTTCCCATATTTTAGACCCATTTTTCGCTCTGATATTGCGGTTTTTCATTTTGTGCAAAAAATGGTGCAGTACCACTTTTGTCCGCTAGGGAGACACTTCCAGACCGTTTCTAGCTCATGTGTCCGAAAAAAGCCTCCTCTGGTCGGACTGACTCTGTCGCTGCCCGCCCCCTGCTTTGGATGTAGCTGCATTTAGCTGTGAGGTTTGCTGTTTTTGTTAGCAAGATAACTCATAAATCACACCGCGGATTTTTTAATCCAGCTGATTTGAACATTTCGTTAGTTTTGTTAAGCTCAGGAGCCCGTTTGCTATAAAGTCAGCTAAGAAATATATATTTTTAAGTGTTTATTTAGCTAAATTTAAAGAAAGAAAGCGTCCGGTCCGACCCGCCTGCATAAA
The DNA here is from genome assembly GCA_038048925.1 of Garcialebias charrua. NCBI lineage: Eukaryota > Metazoa > Chordata > Actinopteri > Cyprinodontiformes > Rivulidae > Garcialebias > Garcialebias charrua. The sequence continues at coordinate 21,030 of JBBPBX010023639.1, read as the reverse complement.
AATAATCGGCAAACTAATTTTTTTAATCCAGCTGATTTGAACATTTCGTTAGTTTTGTTAAGCTCAGGAACCCGTTTGCTATAAAGTCAGCTAAGAAATATTTTTTTTCTCGCAAAGAAATAATAGTTTTTACCGTGTTTTGTTGTAAATTCCTTCGGTGCTCGCCCGCTTCTGTGGCCGCCATTTTAAGCAGGGCAAATGAGGCGCTGACGCGTCGCGTAGCGGTGACTCATAAAAGATGCGTATTAAACACCGAAGCATATTATGCACGGTTTTTTCTGGTTTATTTCCAATAATTGGACAAAGCGTATTATAGACCGAAGCGTATAATGCAACGGCGAATACGGTAGTATCTCTTCTTATTAAATATTTTAGATGTAAAAAAAAAAAAACTCTTGGAACAATAATGTAAACAGCAGGATGCAGAGCCTTGTGAACAGACTCCAACACCTCAAAATCCTGCCAGGTTGGGATAAGGGAACACGCATAACGGTCACCTGACAGCACCTGAGAAATGGCTTTGAGTTGTTATAGCACCCTGAAAATCATCATTTCTTTGGATCCCCATCTTGTTGGACATTCAGTGATGAGGCTGTGTTCAGAAAGTTTGAGCTCCCTCTTCAGTCATTGCTGCCTCCTCTTTCCAACTGTGGGAGAAGTGCCCCACCAGCTTCTTGCACAGGCCTACTGCTTTTGACACTCTGTCATCCTTTAGTGCATGTCCTGTAATACAACATAAAAAATAAATACACACATTCACATCCTCCACTCTCACTCGTGCAAAAATTGAGGACCAGAAAAATCTTCTCACTTTGTTAGTTAAAAACAATGTACTGTACAGGTTTTAGTTTTTCCCAGTTTGTCAAAGTTAAGTGAATGCAAAACGTGATCTAAATAGCTTCACATTACTGAACATATTAACATTTTTATTCAAAACGGACAATAAAAAGGATGGTATAATAGTCGTGACACGACCAGGTTTGGTAATAATGAGAAATTGCATCACCTCATCTAAATAGCTATGCTAAAGCTAACAATCATTAAACATCGCTAGTTTAAAAAAATCAGCTTGCGCGAAATGTGTGTGTTACTGGTTCTGTATTAATTCATATCACTAATGAGAAAACAGTTTTTAAAAAAATCAGATAATGAATGCGCTTTTTCACGCAGAATGTTAGCTTGCTGAGCTAGCTGCTAACAGGGCAGCATCAAAAACAGGCCCTGTCACATGACCAGCTCGCTCTCTGTTTATCTCCCGCTGTCTCTGTGTTTCAGCCTCTAAGATCAGATACACGTTTAAATGGGCTAACTTACACAAATTTTTAACTTTTATGACTTGTGTCGAGCCTGAAGCCATTGTGTTGGAGCGAGCGGTGTTGACTTTGCCCCCTCCCTGCCTGCTCAGTTGCTCCACTCGGCTCACTCACAAGTCACGTGACCAGTCAAATCGCAGCCTGTGCGATTAGAGAATCGCGTTTTAACATATTGCGAGATTATCGCAAATGCGATTAATCGTTCAGCCCTAGTTGACTGCAATGTTCACTCTAAGCTGCGCATGTGCGTAATTGCGCATTGCTTGCACATTCTCAGCGCACAATAAAATCTTTGCGCGCATCCAAATATGGTCAGCCCACCGGTCCGCCTGAACTTAAAATGATTGATGGACAGCGATGTTGTTTTGACCAATCACCAACAGGAAGGCGGGTCTTAGAACAGCAAGCATGTTTGTATGCAGCTTCACAGTCAGATCATGCAGAAGTCATAAATCTCGTTGTTAGGTCAAGTAAACTCAGAGGTATGATAAATAATCCACACCACGTCTTTTATCTGAATAAAGTCAAATATCAAACGCGTTACAGCGAGAAGCTGCACACTCACGCACACACACACACACACACACACACACACACACACACACACAGCACACACACACACACACGCACACACACCGCTGAACACATAAACAATCCCCGTCCTTTCTGAAGGAGGAAGTTATTTGTCAAGCACCAAATCTGCAGGAAAAATAAGAAAAATATGCAGAAGTTGAATGGAGGTCAGTGCACGATAAAGTCACGTGATAAAGAGGAAGAGCAGAACCAGGCCAGGTGTGCAGAGGAGCAGGTCCAGAACCAAGCATCAGTTTCTGAGCTCTGCAGATGTTGACCCAGGGACCAAGGAAGAAAATACACTTTTTAAAAACTTACAGTAAAATAAATATTTTGTCAAAATATAATACAGTAATGTGGAGATTTTAAACAAAAACCTTACAAGCATTAAAATAAAAATAATCTAAATTAGACATTGTATATTTATTTGAGGCCGACAAGTTTAATTAAGAAGGTTGATTTTCCCTCTGAGGAACATGAATAAAGTTAAAGGGTTAAAACGTCTAATTCAAATAAAATAAAGTCTGTAGTTAAATAAAACTGGTTTTTGAGCTGCATGCATTCAGCTGGGAGCTACAAAATCACTTCTATTAAAAGCAAACTCATGGAAGTTGCTGCTGTAATCTGATTCTTTTAATAAGCCATGTAACTTTCTATGATCCCAGATTTATAACAGGTGTGTGGCCATAGTGCGCACTCCTGATGTTGCTCATAGTGGTCCTCGGTGTGCTCAGAGAGCTCGTGTGTATGCGTAGACACATGAAAAATTAGAGGGAACATTGATTGGCTGCAATTTATAAGAATTTTATTTTTTTATTACCTGGCAGTAAGAACAGATTTACCTTACTGCAGTTTCAGAAAGTATTCTTATTAAGGCTGCATCAGAGGACAACAATAGAAGAGATCATTTAAATTTAGTTATGGCATTTTCTAATAAACCCCTACTATAATTAAATTTACTCTCAGTGGCTGTGTAGTCAACATAAACTCAAAAGTTTTTTTTTAAATGGTCAGAACAGGATTTTGAGGACGTAATAAGTACTTAAAGGTGGGGTGACATTTTTTTTACTATGCATAAAATTGCTCAAAATATATATGTTTACCATTTAAATATGTTCGTTTTTGCAATCAAAATGATAAATCACTTTAATTTTGCTTTAAAAGTGGTTTTGAACTTCAAGCCGTGTTTAATCATGGAAAATGCGATTACACGCGAACGCACCATCTGTGACGTAGTGAGAGGCAGAGCTCTGGTCTATTTAATAGCGGACAATTTAAAACCCGATGAATTTATCAATCTATGTAAAGATTTGAGCTATTTGTCTTCATTTTGGGAAGCGGAAAATAGTTTGGGTGATGGAACAAGAAACAACAGGATCTAATTTAGGTCTGATGCTGTATCAGACTTACCTTCATGTGGAGCTGCGCACACCCGCGCACTGTGACAAGCCTCTGCCTCACACTCCGCACACTACTAGTGTGCAGAGTGTGAGGCAGAGGCTTGTCACAGTGCGCGGGTGTGCGCAGCTCCACATGAAGGTAAGTCTGATACAGCATCAGACCTAAATTAGATCCTGTTGTTTCTTGTTCCATCACCCAAACTATTTTCCGCTTCCCAAAATGAAGACAAATAGCTCAAATCTTTACATAGATTGATAAATTCATCGGGTTTTAAATTGTCCGCTATTAAATAGACCAGAGCTCTGCCTCTCACTACGTCACAGATGGTGCGTTCGCGTGTAATCGCATTTTCCATGATTAAACACGGCTTGAAGTTCAAAACCACTTTTAAAGCAAAATTAAAGTGATTTATCATTTTGATTGCAAAAACGAACATATTTAAATGATAAAATATATATATTTTGAACAATTTTATACATAGTAAAAAATCATGTCACCCCACCTTTAAACTCTATGCCATAAGTCAGAACCAGATTGAGTGTGATGATGATGAGTAGATGTGTGAACATTTTGTGTAAAACCAATGAATCATAATTTTAAAAGGCAATGCTTAAGCTATCTCTATCATATACATCAATATTGAAATTACACATTATTATGCCTTTATCAGTTTTCCATAATGTCGGACAATAAAAAAAATCTAAGAATTCAGACAAAAACTGAGAATTAAGGGCCTGATGGACAGTACAGTATATAAAAAGAATAAAATGTTTTTCTGATTTTCATTATTGATGAGAAAGACTGAGGAATGACTTGAAAGAATTCTAACTTATTGATTTAACGTTAATCAATAATCCTGACTGAAAAATAGAAGCTACTCCTCCACACTAGATACTGACAAAGTTTCACATACTTTTGCTACTTTCAATTATTAAATATTGGACCATTTCCCTCAATAAATAAATGACCAAGAATATTATTTTTGTCATTTTTTTAACTGGGTTCTCTTCATTTAGGACTTTTGTGAAAATATGATGTTTTAGATCAAATTTATTCAGAAATACAGAAAATTAAAGGGTCCATAAAATTTCTTGCATTGCTGTAGTTTTGCTGTTGCACACTGAAAAAACAATATCAGTGACCTCCAATCAGCCTAACCATGTGTCATTATCGCCAACGTGAATTACAATTTTACTGTATTCAGCCTTGAGGCCTTGTTATACTTGGGACGACGGCCCGTTGGACGTCTTTTACCCCCCGTTGAGTGAGCAAACATTGCGCAACTTTTGGCCGCACACCCGCTGTGATCCCCCGGTGCATAGGCGTCGTGTACATAGCCCCCAAACAGAACTCTCGAAGCCGACGATGCGGCTCGCAGCGTGTGATTGGTTCAAAGTTTGTGGGCGTTTTTTGTTTGGATGTCCATATATGGTCTATGACACCGCAGCACGTGACCCCGCAGCACGTGACCCCGCAGCACGTGACCCCGCCACTGTTTTAGATACCGGTAGTTCTTACAGTAATATGTTTCATAAAATTACAAAATAAAGTGCAAATATAACATCAGTACTGACATTAATTATATTGCATCTTACCTCCATATGGGCGTACAGAGCATACAGTAGCCTTCCCCAGCTTATAACTGGCAGCGATGGCAGTGAATGAGCACCCAGAAGCCAGGACCCGCAGCGTCACAGCCAGTCTCTCCGGGGCAGAGACCGGTGCGCTGTGCGTCGGTGCGTGCTGCAGGTGAGGGGAGATCCGGTGGGCAAGTTCATCAAAACGAGCAGCGGACATTCGAAAATATGAAAAGTGTGTCTCGTCATCCATCTCCCGCATCTGCTGAACCAACAAGCTAAACTCGCCTTGTGTAGATCTGGTCCTGTTCAGCGGGCGAACGTGCCAACGCCGTTCGCGTCGTATTTCCATGTTCGCGGTCAATAACATTAATATAAGGTCATTTTCTTCATCCTCGTCCTCCGACTCGTCATCCAACCTGAGAAGCATCTCTTTTGCCGCCTGCGAATACATTTTCTTCGTAGTGAACTGTTGAAATTACTTCCTCTTTCCGGCAACAGCCAACGTGCGTGTGACGTATGCAGTGTGAGTGCGCGTGACGTATGCAGTGGGAGGGAAGAGGGAGGGATTATCCCCACGTCTTAAAGAGGTATAAACACTCAATGCGGTCGGTGACACACGTCAGCGCTGGGTTCACTCAACGGGGGGTAAAAGACATGAGACGCTAGTATAAACCCAGCTTTAGCCTTCGTCAGCAGTTCCAGATAAGATTCAGTGTCGCCCGTTCTGGCCCCCAGATTATGGTCGCTGGGGTCCCTAAAGCCACGTTTCAGACATGGAGCTGCCAATAACCAGGATCTGCTTCTCAGCAGGTGTGTCACTGAGTGAGGAAAATGGATTGGAAACATGAATGAGTTGGTGATGAACTGGGGGCTTAGCCTTAGCACTATGCTTACTCCAGACAGGGTTTGCTGGAGGGCTGCTAATCTGAGTTATTCTCAGTGGCTCCATGCTGCCTACAGGGACCTGGCTAGCTAATGGTTTTTCAACAGCGCGAGGGTGAGCTTCCAATTCAGACAGCCTCTCCTCCAAAGCTACTATATAAGACAACACTCGTTACATGTATCATTACCGAGTAGCTAAACATCTGACACACGAAGCAAGAGAGAACAGAAGCTGGGAGAGAACCAGAAGCCATGCTAAGCTATTGCTAGCAAGAGCTAGCATATCCCAAATACAGTGCTAAAAACCAAGCAGTGTTGAAAGATAAAAGGTGTTTCATGCACTATCCAATAATAGAAAAACAAATGTAGTGAAGGTTTTTGTGTAATAGAATGTAGAACTATGCAATGTATATAAATCCAGTAAAACAAAAGACTCCTCGAGCAAACAATTTGCTCCAGCTATCGGCAGAGAAAACAGGAAGTAACACAATATGTCTTACCATGAACGTCCATCACGAGGGGATTTACTAGTCTGTCATGATGTTCGGATCATGACCGAAATACCAGATGCAGCTGAAATAAGCTTTTGCTCATTTCAGCTGCACTGAAAGGAGTCAGTTGAGGTGGTTGCGGCATTTGAGTAGGACCACTCCAGGATGCCTCCCTGTGGAGGTTTCTTTCAGGCCCGGCCCATTGGTTGACCCAGAACTTGCATAAGGGATGGTGCTTCTTCTCTGGGAACACGTCAGGATTCTCCAGGACGAGTTGGATAGTGTTGGTTGGGAGAAGGATGTCTGAGTCTTATTGCACGTGTACCGTGTTTTCTGGAATACAAGTCGCACCGGAATATAGGTCGCACTTATAGGTCGCACCTACGTCAAAATGTGGACCGTGTTTAGCTCTGCTGCAAATGTCTCTGCCACAGGAGCGCACAGCAAGGCTTTTAAGAAGATTAACACTTAAAAACAATTATTTGTTTGATAAAAATTATAGCAAATATGTGTCTGAGCTGAACTTTTCCTTAATAAATGAACGTACTGTAATTGTGAAATGAGCTGGATTTAAAAATTTGTTTCGCTACGTCTTAGGGCTGTGCGATATGACGATATATATCGTGGGGACGATAGAAACGTGTCTATCGTGCTACTTTCCTTCTATCGTCTCTATCGTGATAAATAAGAATAAAAAAATAACGGTCGCAAAGAAGCTTCATATTGTGGTTTTGCGAGATGACGGCGCTGCTTTATGTTTGACGCACGCGCGGGTTTGCGACACATGCTTTACGTTGTTAAACTCGAGTTCAACAGAGACGCAGCCGGCATGAAGCCGGTGTCACCAGATATCTATGGGTGTCACAACATGGAGAAACAGCTGCGCAGGCAGCCCAAGAAGAAGAACTTTTACCAAAAAGAGGGGGAAGCTCACCTTGTTAGCTTCCATTATTTCGCTCCGCTGAAACTCGGAGACAAAATGGGTCCAGAGGACACGAAGTCCAACCGAGTCCGAACTCGGGTCCAGTTAACCAATACAAAACAGACCAGAGACACAACAGAACCGGAATCAAACGCAACGTTTTCTCTTTTCTGTTTCTTTGCCTTGTTTACTCCAGATTCCAGTCAGAGCGGATTTCTTCTTCGTGGGTTTTATTAGCAGCCGTTGTTTTACCGCCACCTGCAGGAAAAATTTGGACCAAAGTAGGTCCAAAGTTGGACCAAAGTTTCTACTTTGGTCCAAATTTCCTTGTTCTTTTTGTTCACATTCTTATAATTGTAACTGTATCTGTAGTAAAATAAAATAAAAAATAAAATAAAAACTTTGGTCCAAATTTTTCCTGTACACACACACACACATCGTGTTGTATATATACAACACGATGTGTGTGTGTGTACAGGAAAAATTTGGACCAAAGTTTTTTTTTTATATCGTGATATATATCGTTATCGTGATATAAAAAAGTCCATATCGTGATATATGATTTTTTCCATATCGCCCAGCACTACTACGTCTGATGAAACAAAACGTGCACGCGCAGCACCAGACATGCAGTAGCAGCAAACAGACCTGCATGTACCGGTATTTTATTTTTAGCAGGATAAACACCTAAAAAAATATATTTGTTAGCTGACATTATTGTAAGAGTGTGTCTCAGTTTAATTTTTGTTAATAAATGATTACAAATCAGCTTATTTGATAAAAAGCCATAAATAGGTCGCACCTGAATATAGGTCGCAGGGCATGCAAAAATTATAAAAAGCCGCGACCTATATTCCGGAAAAATACGGTATATTTGATATACAGTGTACAGTATTTTTAGGTTAAAAAAAAATCTTCTCTAACCCACAAAATTGTAAAAAATAAAATAAAATAAAATAAAATAAATACATTAAAAAATAAATTTAAAAAAAGAAAACTTTTTTTCTACAAGGAAAAGTCATGGATTGGATTGAAGAGAAAGTTTAAACAATTGCAACATCTGGATGCATCATGAGAATTGATCAAATTAAAGACGTTTCCAGAAATGTGTCCATGTATTATGTACACTCTGTCCTAAGTGTGTCCCTAATACATGAATACAAGTCCTGAAGAATGCATTGATTGCAATTTGTGAAGTCAACATTAATATTTTGCTATAACTCAGTTCATTATGTTGATAGAAGCCAACTCTTCTAATACTGTGCTCCATACCCAGCCTGTCACATCCTTCACACACACCTCCCTCTCACTGCTATACTTGTACTACCACAAAAACACACGCTTGCACACCTTTGCCTCTGCAGCCACAGATGCAGAAAAGCTGCAATTACTGTCTGTAATCACATCTCTACACTGTTGGTTCCACCCCTGATAGAAGAACTCTTGGTCTGTGGTGACAACAAAAGAGCTAGTGATTGGAGATGATTCGCTGGTCTTTCTTCAACATGTCTTAGGCTGACTAACCAACCCATGCAGAGGTATTGGATTCTGTCTAATATAGAAAGGCTGAACCAAACAATTTCCTTAAATGTGACTGCCATTTATTGTCTTATTGGAGTGGAACAGCAACATAACTGATGAATAGAGGGGTTTTGATGAGGTCAAGTTGCTTACTCTTCTAAGCAAATTTAGACGGAATTACAGTACAGGTAGTCCCCGATTTACGAGCGAGATCCGTTACAACGAGGCGCTCGTAAACCGGAAATCTCGTAATTTGGAACGGCCGCCATGTCTCTCGTAAGTCCGGAATTTCGCTCGTAAATTGGAACGGTTTCGCTAGCGCGACTACAAACACTCGTTTTTCATCAAAAAACTGCTTATGAGTGCATAAAAATGATCGGAAACGTGTGTCCACATGTTTAGCTAACGAACTGTGGTGAAAAAACACATGAAAACTCAGTATTTTTTGCGTTTTTTCCAAAAATTTGCCAGCTCGTAAGTCTGGAACCTCGTAGATCAGAGCGCTCGTAAATCGGGGACTACCTGTATAAAGAATAATCTCGGCTTGCAGTACCAAGGTCTGCATTTATTTCATAACTCACTGTTTAATCAAGTGCTTTCCTTAAATATCAGAGGGTACCAGTGCAGCTACTTCCTGAAATTTCACCATCGGTTTTCTTCTTGAAAGTTCAATTGGAATTTCTCTCGTTTTCTTCTTGAAAGTTCAATTGGAATTTGGGACTTCTAATCACTTAAACTGACAAAGTGTCATCATTTTCATGCATCTGCTGTTTAAGCAGTGTCAAGAGAACAAAGGTCAAAAGAATGGCTAAATGGCTGCCAGTGGAGGGGAGTTTTTCCTTTCCACTCTTACCTTTGTGCTTGCTCAAGATGGCACACCTGATGGCTTTCTTGCTTAGAGAACTTTTACTAGTTTACGTTTATAATTTATATGAATGTTTCTGTTCAGTGCCCTGAGGCACACATTACAGATGCTTCTGACGTCCTTGCTCTAAACTGTGATTTAAACAAATGTGATAATTATCCTGCTGAGCAGAGAGACTTGGACAGAATCGGGACTGGAATACACCAAGTCACTGTCTGACAACCCTCCAGAGCTCCAGGGAAACCCTCGTTACGTTAAGGTTGATGCATCAGTGTCTCTTCAGGAGAAATGCAGACGTGTTAATAAATCATCACTGTGGGTTATTGAGACAGCCGGAGTTCATTCTCGCAGCTCTTTTATCGCTGCGTTATAGTGCCTCTAAATGTATTTAAAACAGTTTACTGTCAGGTATGGATTTAGGTAGAAACGTGTTCAAGGTGAACCCAGAACATGAATAAAAATGTTTCCAGTTATTTTTCAGGTCTCCATAGTCCAGCTGCTTTAAGGCTGTTGGAGCCTGATTAGGGAGCGCTGACAGAAAGCCTCCGAGCTAACACGACTGGTGCTACTTCAGTTTCACTCCGAGGTTTCACTTTAGGCTCCCGTTGGTGCTTTTTGTCTCTTCACACCTCATCGTTTCATGTCCATTTGGCTGCGTGGCTAATTGGCTCAGAACCACCAGCAGAGAGCTTTTTCTTCTGTGCAGCCTTCATCACTTCCTTGTTCAGCCAAGTGAAAGAGACAGACTCTGACACCAGAGCAGCACATCACTCTCGCTGCTCTATTTTTAGCAGAGTGTGACATCTGGCAACTCTGAGGCAGAGGCATGCCATCCAGTGTGTAATGAGGCTGTTTGCCTCACAACCAGGTTAGACTCGGTGCTAAGTGGGGCTGGTTTGACTTTAAAATCGTGCTCGTTAAAATACTAGTTGTTCTAGAAAACTATGAAGCTTTAATTTATCTCTTTTTGGAGAAGTAATCAAACAGCATGGGATACATTTTTATTGTTATGCTGATGACACACAATTATATTTGTCCATTAAACCCAATGAATCCAATCAGCTACTTAGACTACAAGCATGTCTTAAAGACATAAAAACCTGGATGACATCAAATGTTCAGTTTTTAAATACAGACAAGAATGAGGTTTTGGTTTTTGAATCTGAGCATTTTAGGAATACATTTTTCAGTCTTTCACTCTCCTTAGATGACATTAATCTGGTCTCCAGTTCTAAAGTTAAAAATCTTGGTATTACTCTTGTTGCACCTGTGCGTGCGTGCATTCAAACCAACCACCCCAGTCATTTGAGGAAACTGTTGAGACCACCGCTGGTCGAGGGACACCAGCATACTGCTTCAGTTGTTTCTTTTAATGAATGAAATGTCCTGCAGCCCGCCACCCTCAAACACTTTGCTGCTCATCGTTTTGGATTTCCTGTGAAAAGCTGTTATTTATTATTCTTTAATCAAATCGTTATAGATGTAAACCATTTTTGCTGGTAAAATATTAGTTTATTCTGTATTTTATGACTACTTTCCCAGATGCCTTTAAAGAATTGCCTCTTAAATAATTATCTGGTAAATAAACCTGATGAATGAAGGTAAATATTTCTGTAGCTCCTACGTGCATTTCCTCATTCTGTCATGCTCGTCACTTTGCCTAAAACTTTTAATTAATTTAATTTCTTCTTTATGCAATCAAGACTGTTTACATTTCAATAAAATGTGACTTGATTTATTTTTAAAATGTCATATTTGTCATTAAACTGACCTTCTTTTCTCTGCAGTTCGGCTTCATGACAGCATATCAGAGGAGGGGTTCCATTATCTTGTCTTTGACTTGTAAGTGCCCAGTTTAGATTTCCACACTTCACAATAATTCACATTGCATGCTTACATCAGTTCAAATCAACACTTGGAGAAACTTCCAGTCTGACAGCTGTCAATCAGATGTCATGTGAATGAGGCATCATGGGAGATCATATGTGGCATATTTACGTTTTAGAAATGCCTCCTTCTCAGTCCCTGTACTCCGTCATGCTGCTGCGTCCTGTAAGGGACATGCAGAAAAATAAAATCAACGAATTGTTAATGATGTATTTACACACCACGGAGCCTTTACTGAGGACAGATGGCAGGTAGACGGTTTGATTGATTATCTATTAAAGCACCATCTGCTGTCTTTCTAGGTCACTTGTTCTTTTGAAACAAACAAAAATACATAAATGTAAATAAAAAATACAAAATCAATCATATTTATTACCAAATTCATACTCTGAGAAGTATCTTCCAGACCATACATGGGCAATATATGGCCCGAGGGCCGGACATGGCCTTTGGACAATTTCCATCCAGCCCCATCCTCCAGGTTTAAGATGGGCTAAAGCATTTGTTAAGATGTTGTGTTTGCAGGAATGGATTAAACTCTAAAGACTCCAAAAGGAAAACATACGGGCGGCTGTGGCTGAGTGGTTAGAGTGGTTGTCCTCCAATGGGAGAGGTGGGGGTACGATTCCACCAGAAGTCACATGCTGAAGTGTTCCTGGACAAGACACTGAACCTCTCATTACCTCTGATGTGTGTCCCATCAGTGTATGAATGTGATAAAGCTCTGATTAGTCTACAGACTCAGATTATCTTGAGATCTAGCAGAATGCTGTATGAATGGGTAAATGAGGTACAGATTGTGTTGTAAAGAGCTTTGAGTGTCTTAATAAGATAGAAAGGCACAATATAAATACCGGTACAGTCCATTTACCATTTGCATCTCTGCTGTAGATGAAGACATCTAGCTTCATATACAGTGAATAATAATTACATACGTGCTCTTGAGCATGTGTCAAACTCGAGACCCAGTGGACAAATGTGGCCCTCGTTGACATTGTATCTGACCTCCAAGAAGTTATTTTAAATGTAAAATATTTGAATCACTTAATTTATTTATTTTTTAATCTTTGATTATGATGTCAAAAGTGCATCAGAGAATGTCAAATGAGACCAATCAAACTCTTGTTGAGGAACCTGCAACCATAAAAAGATGCTGGGTCTCTAACTTGAGTTAATGTATGTTCTGAAAATGGCCCGTTGTTTGAAAAAGGTTTTAATTTTCAAAGTCAAAAGTCAAAGTCAACTTTATTGTCAGAACTGCAATATGTACAGGACACACACAGGATTGAAATTGCGTTTCTCTCAGTCCCTCTGTGCAACAGTAACCATTTAAACACTAAAACACTGAAACATTTAATAAACATAAGCATAAAATAGTAAAAGTGTAACACTGTCCTGAGTTTTTGCATAGTAGTATAAAAGTATGAAAATTTACACCAACACTAAAACACTAAACATTTAATGAACATAAGCATAAAATGAAATAATAAAAGTGTAATACTGTCCTGAGTTTTTGCATAGTAGTATAAAAAGTATATCTATAAAATAAACTGAAGGTTCTAGCATTGACATTTGCAAAGAGTGGCAAAGCAGCATATGAGTTAATGTACACAGTATATGTATGAGGTAGTTGATGTTGGTATAGAGGCAAAGTGGCATATGCAGTAAGGCACATTGGGCATCCTTAAATAAGGCTAGTCAGAGAATACTGTATATGTATCAGCAGTAGTGTAGATATAAAAGTAGTGTAAATGTAAACAGTAGTAATAAATGTAAACAGTGAATGTAAACAGTAATACAAACATTAGTGCAAATATGAGAAGTAGTGCAAACTGAATGAGCACATGACCGAGAGTTTAGTGAATAACCCGTTTGATGACACAGAGTCCAGTGTTAAAATCTTTGTGTTGTGGTAATGTGTTAGAAGTTTTTGTGTTAAGGCAGTTCAAATGGGAGGGGAGGCAGAGCAGGCAGAGTGTTTAGCATCCTGACTGCCTGATGAACAGAGCTGTCTCTCAGTCTGCTGGTTCGAGCCTGGAGACTCCTCAGTCTCCTCCCTGATGGCAGCAGTCTGAAGCAGCTGTGTAGTGGGTGTGTGGGATCACCTGCCATGCAGAGGGCTTTCCGAGTGAGGCGGTTGCTTTGTAAGTCCTGCAGTGAGGGCAAGGAGGTGCCGACGATCTTCTCAGCTGCTCTCACGATGCGCTGGAGGCTCTTGCGGCAGGATGTAGTACATGCACCAAACCACACAGTGATGCAGCTGGTCAGGTCACTTTCTATGGCTCCCCTGTAGAAGGTGCACATGATGGGGGTTGAAGCTCCAGCCCTTTTCAAACTTGAAGTGGTTGGAGCTGTACGATGGTGTGCAGTCGTGTGTTAGCAGGGTGAATAGAAGGGGGCTCAGCACACATCCTTGTGGGGCCCCTGTGTTCAATGTGATGGTGCTAGATGTGTTACTCCCGACCCGTACTGTCTGTGGTCTCCCGGTCAGGAAGTCTAGCAGCCAGTTACACATTGAGGTGTTCAGCCCCAGACTGTCCAGTTTAAGGATGAGCTGTTGGGGGATGATGGTGTTGAATGCCGAGCTGAAGTCGATGAACAGCATTCTAACATAAGAGTCCTTCGTGTCCAGATGTGTGAGAGCTGTGTGGAGGGCAGAGGAGATGGCATCGTCGGTTGAGCGATTAGGTCGGTATGCAAATTGGAAGGGATCCAGGGAGGCAGGGAGGACAGATGTGATGCTTTTCATGACTAGCCGTTCAAAGCACTTCATCAGGATGGGGGTGAGTGCTACTGGGCGATAGTCATTGAGGCATGCGGGCGTTGCCTTCTTTGGGACAGGGATGATGGTGGTGGCTTTGAAACGGGTGTGCTGAGCCCCCTTCTATTCACCCTGCTAACACACGACTGCACACCATCGTACAGCTCCAACCACTTCATCAAGTTTGCGGACGACACAACAGTGGTAGGTCTCATCAGCAACAACGATGAGACGGACTACAGGAACGAGGTGAGCCGCTTGGCCTTGTGGTGCGGACACAACAATCTCACTCTCAACGTGGAGAAGACAAAGGAGATTGTCGTGGACTTCAGGAAGAGGGATGCACAACATGCCCCTCTGACCATCAACAGCACCGCAGTGGAGAGAGTGGACAGCACCAAGTTCCTGGGAGTGCACGTCTCGAAGGACCTGTCCTGGAGCAGGAACACTGCAGCACTGGCGAAGAAGGCTCACCAGCGCCTCTACTTTCTCCGCAAGCTGAAAAGGGCTGGAGCTTCAACCTCCATCATGTGCACCTTCTACAGGGGTGCCATAGAAAGTGTCCTGACCAGCTGCATCACTGTGTGGTTTGGTGCATGCACTGCATCCTGCCGCAAGAGCCTCCAGCGCATCGTGAAAGCAGCTGAGAAGATCGTCGGCACCTCCTTGCCCTCACTGCAGGACTTACACAGCAAACGCCTCACTCGGAAAGCCCACTGCATGGCAGGTGATCCCACACACCCACTACACAGCCGCTTTAGACTGCTGCCATCAGGGAGGAGACTGAGGAGTCTCCAGGCTCGTACCAGCAGACTGAGAGACAGCTCTGTTCATCAGGCAGTCAGAATGCTAAACACTCTGCCTGCTCTGCCTCCCCTCCCATTTGAACTGCCTTAACACAAAAAACTTTCTCACACATTACCACTCAACACAAAGGTCATGTGTTCATTCAGTTTGCACTACTTCTCATATTTGCACTAATGTTTGTATTACATTACTGCCTATAGTCATACTACTGTTTACATTCACTGTTTACATTTATTAATACTGTTTACATTTATTACTACTGCTTTACATTTATTACTACTGTTTACATTTACACTACTTTTATCTACACTACTGCAGATACATATACAGCATTCTCTGACTAGCCTTATCTAAGGATGCCAAATGTGCCTTATGTGCCTTACTTCATATGCCACTTTGCCTCTATACCAACATCAACTACCTCATACATATACTGTGTACATCAACTTATATGCTGCTGTGCCACTCTTTGCAAATGTCAACGCTAGAAACTTCAGTTTATTTTATAGATTTACGTTTTTATACTTTTTATACTACTATGCAAAAACTCAGGACAGTATTACACTTTTATTATTTCATTTTATGCTTATGTTCATTGGGTGTTTGGTGTTTTAGGGGTGTTTGGTGTTTCAGTGTTGGTGTAAATTTTCATACTTTTATACTATTATGAAAAAACTCAGGACAGTGTTACACTTTTTTACTATTTTATGCTTATGTTTATTAAATGTTTTAGTGTTTAGTGTTTAGATGGTTACTGTTGCACCGAGGGACTGAGAGAAACGCAATTTCGGTCCTGTGTATGTCCTGTACATATTGCAGTTCTGACAATAAAGTTGACTTTGACTTTGACTTACTTGACGATGGCCTGGCTCAGTGAGATGTTAAATTGATGATTTTTGCCCCCTTTTGCAAGTAAGTTTGAAACCTTGCTCTAGAGCCTGTTTTGTGTGTGATTTCTCCTTCTGCCTGGTTCCTGAGTTAGTGGGGACGCTGTCTGCTCTGTGGTACAGAGTCCTGATGACTCCTAACTTGTGTTCCAGAGGGTGATGGGAGTCAAACTGTAAATACTGGTCTGTGTGGGTGGGTTTGCGGTACACCTCAGTTTGCAAATTTCCTCTATCAGAAACTGAGACCTCACAGTCCAAGAAAGCCAACCTGCCATTTTTTACATCTTCTCGTGTGAACTTGATATATTTATCCACAGAGTTGATGTGATCAGTGAAATGTTGGACTTCCTGAGATTTAATTTTAACCCAGGTGTCGTCAACATACCTGAACCAATGACTTGGTGGTCTCCCTGAAAAGGACGTCAAGGCTCTCTTTTCTACCTCCTCCATGTGGGTTGGCAACAATAAAAGAAACTGGAGACCCCATAGCACACCCATGTTTCTGCCTATAATATTGCTCCCCATACGTGAAGTAGGTTGACTGCAGGCACACTTTCAAGAATTGACAGTTGTTCTGTGGAAAGCGTGGTCCTGCTGTTCAGAGTGGTGTCTGATTTTAACCTTAAACAGACCACCTCTACTGCCTCATTGGAATGCATGTAAAGAGTGATGTGACATCAAAAGAGACCATTGTTTCATCAGTCTCCATGATGACATCCCTCACCTTATCCATAAAGTCCATGGTGTTCTGTATGTGGTGTTCTGAGCTGCCAACTAAAGGGATTAGTACACACGCCAGATATTTGGAAACATTGTAAGTTACCGAGTTAATTCAGGGTGTCCGCAGGGTTGTAAATGGTATTAAAAGGTAGTCATTAAAATTAACACAAATTATAGCCATTAAAAAGTATTAAAAAGTAATAAACGTCATCTGACAAGTTTTTTTTTTAAACCTACACAACTATATTTTCCCGTTCTATCGGCGAAAAAAATCATGTGAATGTATTATCTTTTCTAAATTTATGTTCGAGTAGGACCTCCGCTAAATAAATGACGTCGTAATGTCGGTCAGTGTGCGTTCAGGCCTATGGCCGGCCGAGGGCCGACAGAGCTTCCAGCACCGTCATGGGGAAATGTAAGTTTTCAGACCAGACCTCTGGTGAGAGGACGCCAGAGTTAGAGACTGGCTTTGCTTCAGCCAACAGCCGAGAGGCTTATTGTCATGTCTGTAAAAAGAAACGGGAAGGAAGAACGCAGCTCGGTTCTCCGAAATTTAACAAGAAAAGCACCAAAGAAATTATTTGTTAGCTCGAAATTATAGCAAAGGTGTGTCTCAGTCTAACGTTTTCTTAATAAATGCACTTTATATCGTGCTGGCGAAACTTCTTGCTCAACAAGATTCTTTGATACGGGCTATGACCTCAACGACCTAGCTGTTGTACGAGCTGAATTGCACGATGGGAGCAGTGGTGGACAGCCGCGGACCTGCAGTGCGTTTTGGGACTCGTTTACAGCCGACCGCGTTTCATCAGGGCACAGATGGGGATTTGTAGCTCGGAACCTCACATGATTCGGCGATTTGGACCTAGACAGCACCTGGACTTCAAGACTACAGTCAAAGTACACTGTAGCCTGGCCTGAAAATAAATAAAGCAACTAATCTAATCGGGACTCAGAGCAACCTTGAAAAGAGGCTGACTGTAAACTTCTCCTGGAGTCGAAAGCTGTTGAAAACTGTCGCTGCCCCTCCTTCCCCCAGAGGTCTCTGTGTGCATTCAGATGGAGCCGAGCTGAGGCCATCTGCAGACTGTGCTTATCTGAAATGATTACTCACGGACTATCTCCCTGCTTGCCATCAAATGCAACATGTCTTTGTCTTTATCCGTGCTGAAGCTGGTAGAGTTTTTTCGACTTTATCATAGAGTGTCCTAAGACAAAATGTGATAGATTCTTTTTTGAATACCAATGATTATCCGACTGTATGTTCCTTTTTCCATATCTGATTGTTGGCGGCGCGGTTTTATACTGCTGCGGCTTCCGTGCGTACGTCCCTCTTCGGATGGTGCGTGCGCCAATTGCAAAACTTTGTACCTTGGTGCAAATATGCCAATAAAGATAAATTCTATTCTATTCTATTCTATTCTAAAAAAAAACTTTATTTAAAAAGTAGTTTTGCTGAGTTGGTGCTCCGTGAACGCGCAGAGGACGAGAACCAGGAAAGGGGAATGCAGCTTGTTTCTCTGAAATTTAACAAGAAAAGCACCTAAACAATTATTTGTTAGCTCGAAATTATAGCAGAGGTGTGTCTGTCTATCGTTTGCTTAATAAATGCACTTTAATGGTAAAATTCGCCGGGGTGTTGCAGCTATTTTGACGGTTCCAAGCAGAGAGCAGAATGAAGGTGGGGAGAATATTGCAGGCCGATTGAGTCATTAATAGTTGTTGAAGATTCTCAGTCATGGTAAACTCTAAAAAGTGCAAGAAAAAAAAACAATAAAGTATGAAGTATAGTATAAATAAAGTCCAGTTGTTTTTGTCCTTAACTTTTTTGAATTTGTCATTATAGCCACGTCTTCCTATTATATGATACAACAGCCAACCTCATGCCTTACCCCGTTACTACTCTGCTGCCAACAAGTACTGCTGTTTTTTTTTCACTCAATTAATGAAAACGGTCATATCTCAGTCAAAAAATGGTTTATAAATATGGGGAAAAAATCTATAAATATGTCACTTAGGCCTAAAAGTCCCAGGGCATGTAAATTATGCAAAAAAACTGCAACTTACAGGCTGAAAAATACAGTACTGTAGTTATTTTTCTCCCTCTCTTTTTGAATTGTGCTTGTGTTCAGTGTTGAATCCTTTTAATTAAACTGTTCTCTTTTCAAGTTGACAGTTTTTCGTTTGCCATTAGAGATAGGTTGTGTGTGGGAACAATTAAATAACTTTTTGTCTTGGGTTAGATTTAAATTATAAGTAGGTCAGTGCTTTTATTGAGGTAAGAAGCAACTTGATGTATCCAGTAATTGTTATGAAACTACATTTACTGCCAAAATTTAAGAAGAAAATGACAGTACTCTATCACTTCACAATTAGTTGCTCTGAACTGAAGTACAAGAGGTTGCCGCTACGTTACAGCTCAGTGTCGTGATGGTATTAAAAAATATTGTGATGGTATTAAAAAGGTATTAAAAGGTATTAAATTTAACTCAAGAATTTCTGTATATACCCTGTAATCATGCTAACAATTGATCTTAAATGTACACCTTGTTTGTGAATTTTAGGTAAATTATACAGACTAGGTGTGGCCTCCCCTGGGTAAATGATAAATGGACAGTATGGTACTTATATAGTGCCTTTCTATCTTATCAAGATACTCAAAGCACTTTACAATACAATCTGTGCCCTCATTTACACTTACATTCCAAATAACTACTATATCTTTACAAAGACTAATCAGTGCTTTCATATTCATACACTGCTGGGACACACATCGGAGGCAATGAGGGGTTCAGTGACTTGCCCAGGGACTCTTCAACATGTGACTGCTGGTGGAATCAAATCCCCAACTCTCCCATTGGAGGACGACTGCTCTAACCACTCTGACATAGCTGGCCCATTGGTTAAGTCACTGGGGGAGTTGTGGCGCAGAGGTTAGAGGAAAGGTGGGCCTGTGATTGGAAGGTTGCCGGTTCAACTCCCTGGACCAACAACATCAAAATGTGGGTGGGACAGATGAAACACCCACACCTGCCTCCACCCTCATTTGCCCCACCCTGGGCCCTTGAGCAAGCCCCTTAACCCCCACCATCTGCTCCCCCAGGCACCCTAGATAGCAGCTCTCTGCTCCACACAGAGGGCTGTGGTAGCTCAGTGGTCTGTGGTTGTCAGGAAGGACATCCAGCATTAAAAACAATCACCAAGGCTTTGTGTGACTTAGTTTGTGTGGCAACCCCTGAAGAAGTGAGCAGCTGAAAGAATAAGAGGGAAAAAAGTGATTACCGGTAAGTCACTATGGCGTGTCAACTTTTCATCACTAGTCTTACGGATCAAAATCACTGTGCACCTTCCTTTGTCTGCTGGGAGGAGGATAATGTTCTTGATGAAGATTTTGCAGCTCCTCAGACTGAAGAAGTCTTCTGGATAAAATATGAAATGTTTCAACAAAGAAGGATCCTTACAGCGGGACCTGACTGATCCTTGTTAGATTCATCTATCTGGATTATTGGACAGTATCAGGATGCATATGTTGTGTCAGGATGATGTGAATTTGGTAATGACCAGTCAGATCACTTGCCAACATCAAAGTGCTGAGAAGTGCCTCAGTCTGACATTTGAGTCACACATTGTAACAAAACCATCCATGTAAAATCTAGCAGGTCATATTTACCATTCATCAAAGTCTGCGTCTTCAGATTAAGTAGATTTCACTTCTGTAGATTGAATATTCATTTATTCACAAATTTAGATACAGGAAAGGTCACTGAAATCACATTCTCAGTTTGACTTTGACTGATTTATGCCCAACAAAAAACACAGTGGTGCTTCAAAGTTTGTGAACTCATTATAATTTTCTATATTTTTGCATAAAATTTTCATTTTATTTTTATTTATTTTATTTATAAATTTGTTCATTTTAAAATACAATACAAAACAATCCCATAAACGATAGCATACAAAATATAAAATGAAAGGCAGCAGAAAGAAGACAAAAATCCAATTATATCTGCCCCTTTTTTCAAATGATTAGTTCAAACAATAATAATCTTCAAGTAACAGAAAAAAATGAATAACTCTTTCTAATTTTTCTAACTCTAATACAATACACATTAAGCTACTTAATTTTTTTTTTTTACAATTCAGTTTAGATCATTTTCTTAAATGTACACATTGACTTGGCATTTTTAACATCACTCTCCAGACCATTCCAAAATCTAATTCCCTGGATTGAGGTAGACCGTCCCTTCAAACTAGTTCTGTATTTTGGTTTTACAAATATCTCTGTCACTTTAAGATTATAACAACTTTGTCTTTTAACAAAATGTATTTGGATATTCAAACATAATGTGTAATTCTGAGCCCTATACATAACTGATAAAATATTATAATCTACCAAATCATGGAACTTCAATAACTTCAG
>JBBPBX010023638.1:25489-40364 GCA_038048925.1 Garcialebias charrua | reverse complement strand
CCTGTATAGCAACTTTCTATCTTATCAAGACACTCAAATCGCTTTACACTAGAATCTGTGCCTCATTCACCCATTCATACAGCACTCTACTAGTTATATCCAAATCTAACTGAACAAATCATTCAACAGAGACTAATCAGAGCTTTATCATGTTCATACACTGATGGGACACACATCGGAGGCAATGAGGGGTTCAGTGTCTTGTCCAGGGACACTTTGGCATGTGACTGCTGGTGGAGTCAAACCCCCAACTCTTGCATTGGAGGATGACTGCTCTAACCACTCAACCACAGCCTCCTCAAATGAGTTAAAGTACCGTAGTGAGAGGACTGGACTGCAGGCAGGCCAGCTTAGCACCCTGACTGTTCTTCTATGAAGCCATGCTGTTGTAATGGATGCTGTGAGCTCTTTAACATCGTCTTGATGAAATATGCAATGCCTTCCCTGAAATAGCATGCTACTCTAAAACACGCGTCAAACTCAAGGTCCAGGGGCCAAATATAACCCTTGTTAGCATCTTATCTGGACCTCAAAATTATATCTTAGAAGTAAAATACTTTTATCACTTCTCGTTTTACTTTAAAACTGAGCATACTTTATGTAGCGCAGACTTTTCAAGACAACTGGACAACTCTGAAGCCAAGAGAATTTTACCCTAATCTTTGATTTTGATGTGGTAAAAGCAGCAGAGAACATCAAATGAGACCAATAAACTCTTGAGGAGCCTGCATCCAAGAAAATATGTCAGGTACAGGGAACCCCAGACCTACGACTCCATCGACCTGCGAACCACGGGACCTACGAACGAACAGTAGTCTTGAGATTTTATTGTCGTGTGTGGATGGCAATTTTTCCTTATTACACAAGTGAGTGTTCTTGTGTGTTTAGACGTTCCGAACCAGCTAGTCTGTGTTCCTTAAGACTTCTGCACAGTGCTGTAGTCTGCTCATTGTTGCACTTCATAATATGTTTTTTGGTGTACTTAAAAATATTATCACAATATTAATGTGCTCAATACCATTCTCACAAAGGACTGTGGTAATGCAATAAATGGTATTGTGTTATATTTCCAGGTATCATGTATCCAGGCTCTGCAATACATTTAGCTAATCAGATGAACTCTTGTTGACCTAGATTCCCACACACATTTTAGACAGAAGTGTCTGAAATGCTAACACATTGAGATGTAATGACAAGCGGGAAATGTTAAAAGAACGTTTTTCTTCGTCACCATATTCAACAATGTGCTAGCATGTTGCAGACTTTATTTTAGTTTTGAATCCTCAGTTTCCAAATTTCTTTGCGACAGTGCTGAAGCAAAAATGGTAATAACACACTTACAAGTTACTGTAAACTGTTTTTATAGTCTATTCAAAGCATTGACAGACTTGCCTCATTTGTGGTTCACACAAAAACAAATTCACCCTATTGTACCCATGTATGGGTATACATACTGTAGTTAAAAAACATTCTTGTAAGTTCTCACATAACTCACTCACATCTACAAGTCAGCTCTCTTACACTGTAGCTGTGTTTCCATCCATTTTCATTTCGATTTTTGAGCTAATTTTTGAAATCTCGCAAATATGTAAATACAAATTAATGCGAAGCAGAAGTGTTTCCATCTGCTGGCTTGAAGCGCATCTACCAAGCCACGCACAGCGTCATTACGTCAGACGTCAGCGTCATTACGTCAGACGTCGGCACTGCGCATGTCTACAGTAAACAGGAAGTAGCAGTTGAAAACAGAACCTGGCCACACATCTCGTCAAAAAGGAGAGAATATTTCAGGTACGTGTTGCTATCGGTCGAGTTGTATTTATTCTGTCATACAAACTAGTTTTAGCGATGTTACATGTTGTCCGGAGCGGAAACAGCTGATCAGTCACGTGACGTGAATGTTCGCTTCGGCAGCACGAGTCGGCAAATGTGTTTCCATCTGTCGCTGTGCGCATCTGCTCATTTTCGAACATCCCAAAAACCACCTCAAGCGAGCGTATAAACTTTTTGGCGAACTTGAGAAAGTAAATACGGATTTTGCCGTTTCCATTAAGCTTTTCTGCTGCGATACTTCAAAATGCGCACCTAGAAACCTTGATGGAAACACGGCTTGTGTCTCTCTTGTTCCACAGAGCATTCAGGCAGAAAGGATTGATATGTAAATGCATCAGTGAATAAGAGTGAACAGCCAGGTTTAAAGTAGATTATGTTAAACTGCTTGTTAGTTTAAAGACATGCTGCAATGAATGGAGGGATTAGCAGATGTGATGCTGTGCCACCGAGGTGTTTCTGTAAAATGGACCTAATCCCCAGTCCGTTAGTCAGTTCGCATCCAAGGATAAATGTTTTTAAAAGGTGAGCCACAGAAAGGTGACATTGATTTCCTCTTTAAACCTGGAGAAATTGTTTAAAAAAATTCTAGAGCAGTGGTCCCCAACTGTTTTTGTGCAACGGATCGGTTTAATATCAAACTATATTTTCACAGATCGGGGTGGAGTCTGAAGGTCCTACCCCAAATAATTTTGGAGATTACATTTCCTGCGTTCTGGTGTATTTTACAAAGGTTTATTACAGTAGCTTAACATGAAACAAAATATGTAATCTCATTATTGAAATGACTGCAAAGCGTTTGTAATGCAAAACCGCTGCAGCTCTGCAGGTAAGTGACGTTCACTTAAGAACAAATTGAGGTTGCTGATTTGTCAGTTGCTTAATTGTCAGTAATAATCAACATTAAAAGAAACAAACATTTGAAATATATCAGTCGTGTGTAACTAATGAATATAAGTTTCACTTTTTGAATGGAATTACTGAAATAAATCAACTTTTTCACAATATTCTAATTTTATGACCAGCACCTGTATTT
Organism: Garcialebias charrua; assembly: GCA_038048925.1. NCBI lineage: Eukaryota > Metazoa > Chordata > Actinopteri > Cyprinodontiformes > Rivulidae > Garcialebias > Garcialebias charrua. The sequence continues at coordinate 37,498 of JBBPBX010023638.1, read as the reverse complement.
CAAATTAACTTTTAATCACTTTATGTGTGATTTATAAGTGTATTAAGTGCAGGATCATTTCTCATTTCGTTAGTATATCCCACACCTCGTCATCCTCCTCCCTGGTCCGCAGTGATTCACACTTCAGATTGTACACAAGCGCAGGAACTTATGCATAGTGCAAAACTTTAATTATATTTGTGTTTTTTAATAAAATAGCCCATGACTTTGAACTTTTAGGGGCGGAGATTTTTTTAAGAGCAGAAGCAGAAATGCGAAGGAACAGCTCTGATGTGAATTTAAAAAAGTTCAAGACAAAACGTGCTCTGATGTGATATTAGGAAGCTTTGTTTAAAATTATAGTTTTATTTAGTTAATAGTTTTACAGTCACTCTTTGTCAAGCGGGTCGAAAAATATGCAGCGTAATCCTTCAAATGCGCAGACACGGCCACACGCCTCCTCCTGTCTGCTCCGGACCACGCAGCTAAATTACTCCACCCGACCCGGTATTGTAGAAACAATCTGAGTATGCGTCTAACAGAAACATAAACGTGCCACTTGTGTATGTTGACCTGCGTCAAGAGTGAGTCATTGATAGATGTGGTGGAGAGAATCTGGTGATTTTTCAAAATAATATATATATATATATTTTTTTTGTGCGGCCCGGTACAAATTGACTCACGGCCCGGTACCGGTCCATGGCCCAGTGGTTGGGGACCACTGTTCTAGAGGTCAGACTCCGTTTCTGAATGAATCTTTAACTTTTTGAAGACACAGACCATTTCTGAAGCCCACAAGTTAATTCATGCAATTCTTAGAATGCTAACAAGAAGTTGCTTTAATTTTCAAAAACATTGTTCTTTTGTCATCTTGAATATTTTGTGCCCAGTACTGCTTTGTACAGTACTAGGTGCATACCTGGTACTCGTCTCACAGCTAGTTTTGAAAAGTATATAAATGTGTGGAATAAAACACAAATCAATATGCCATCAAGGTAGCCATACTTAATACAACCTGGGTACAAACCCTTCACAACCATGTGAAGGGTTTGTACCCAGGTTGTATTAAGTATGGCTACCTTGATTTAGATTGAATTCACACATTTATACTCTAGGCCAGGGGTGCCCATTATAACTGACTGGTTAATAAAAGTTATTTTTCTCCCCAAACCTTGTGATCGACTGGTCTCTAGTCGATTGTGAGGTTTGAAGAAATTATTATTATTACTACCTTCTATTGTTGAAATTTTTAGCACAGTTTTTATATTTGCAATGTCTACATACTTTACTAGATGCATATAAATTGTCCTTAAAGGGGACCACAGATAGGTTTTTAAAATTGTTATGGTATTTCTGTGGGGTTACCAGACAATGTTCATTCAATTTAATACACAAAATAATTCTTAGATAATCAATTATACCCTTTTTATTTCTGCCATTTTTAACTTTCATTTTGAACGACCGGTTTATGATAATGAGATCTCGAGGCACGCCCTTCAAAGATCTGTTTACATTAACTCCGCCCTCCAAAGGCAGACGAGGATCTGGACTCACGTTACTGCCACCCAGAGCCCTGAGCTGAGCTGAACTGGACCACGCAACGTATTTATTGTGGGACAGATCAGACGTGTACAAGTTGTCGTGTCATTTTTAATTTTTCCTCTGTAATAAATGTCCAACTCCCTCCCTGACGTCTCCCTCCCTCTCCCTGTGCGCACGAGCTGGAGGGAGCGGATGTCACTCGCGGACACACACACACACATACACACACACACACTCACAGCGGGGCTGTCTTGTTATCTGTGTCCCTCGCTCAGCTGCGCGCCGGGCCCGGCACACACACATACACACACACGGGTTTGTCAATGAGGTTTAGCGGTACGTAGTCTGTCCTGCTAATGACACATAAACCAACACACACACACACACACACAGCAACATCGCTGTTCATTCAAGCCTCCCATCTGAAAACTATCAATTTTAAATCTGCTTAGTGCGCGCTCCATTATCTGGGCCAGGAGGGTCAGAGAGTTAGCTGGCTAGACTCTGTGACATTTTTAGCCATGAAATCAGGAAAAACAACCATCGTCTTTTATACTGAAGTGGGTTGAGCCTAACCAGGGGTTGCTAGGGGCTGGACTCAGGTACGAGGTGGGTTGTCCTGGCGCTTGTGACGTCACAAGCGCAATGATTTTAAAACGAAACCTATCTTATTACAGTAAAATAAATATACTTAGAGTAAATAAACCACTGGGTGCATTTTTTTGACCTTAGGACTGTTTTTTTATTAAGTAAATACCCAAAGTTGAGTAAAAAAAAACATTAAAAAGTGAATTTTGAATATGTGGTCCCCTTTAAAAAATGACAACAAAGGAAAAGTTTTTCTATTGGCCACCTGTTGAACTGGGGACCCTTGTTGTTGCCCAGTAGAGAGGGCACTGGTGCAGGTGTCCATTTGAGAGCAGTAGTGAGTTATAGCTGGTAGTAAGTAGCTTGTGTGTTATCTGTGTCCAAAAATGACTGACAAGCTAATGAGCAAACAAAAAGTTAGTTTGTGAGGAGGACTATTTTTTGTTTTCCCGAATATTTAGTCCATTTGTTTTATTTGTAATGTAAGCGCGGTCTAGTCCAAAAAGGGTAACTTGAAACATTACAAGATGGTGTACAAACACTACAAGACGGATTTCCCTGAAAACCAGCTGACAGTGTGGCAGATGATCTTCACCTGGCCCAAAAAGTTGCTGAAGAAGCATCAGACCTGGTCAGTCCCATTCTCACCAAATGCAAAAAGTCTTTCAGGAGACGGCAATGTTTTGAAAGAAGCATTTATTGAGGCTGCAGATGCACCTTTTTTCTGTTTTTAGAAATAAAAGTAAGGTCATCGCTGTTCTTAAGAAGGTCTGTTGTCCCAGAATACCAGGACACAGTGATTTGGGTCTGTGTGTCCTAGTAAGGTGTTAGAAAGTGTTGGAAATTCACTAACACACAAATATGTGTGTTATAAGATGCAGAACAACATAGGACTGTGATTGGCTTGTTTGAGCCTGCAGGCTGGACCAATAAGAGACTGAACGAGCCTGACCCTTATAGACCCTTATGGAACGATGGTACCCCACCATGCTGTCTCCACAGAGAGCCAGTTTAGTTTTGGTTCAAGTTCTGACATTCTGATTTGTTTGGTATTTGATATATTTGTGTCAATATCTGAGATTTGTAAATAAATTTGTGATTCTGTGCATATGTAAGCCACCTTTCATAAATAGTGAGCACTGATTGCAGGCGGAAGGGAAAGCATTGGCACACCAGGTTTATCCTGTTTCTTTGTCAGGAGTCAGGTTAGGATTGTGTCCTTTGTTAAATTTTTCTTTGTGGTTAAGTCCAAGTGTTTTAGGTAGACTGTTTTGTTTGTCACAATTCTTTACTGAAGTCAATAAAGCTGGTAGCATGATATATTTTGTGTGATGTGCTGGCCTTTATGGAAGTAAGAAATAGGGACGCACCCATATTACATACGGTTTACCTGGGACTAGGATATGGAGTTGCCTCAACTGGCTTCACATCATAAAGAGCCAGTTGAGATGCTTTGGACATCTGGTGAGGATGCCCCCTGGATGCCTCTCTAAGGAGGCTTTATGGGCATGTCCAACTGGGAGATGACACCGGGGAGGACCCAGGACCCGTTGGAGAGACTAGGTCTCTCAGCTGGCCTGGAAACACCTTGGAATCCTCCCAGAAGACCTGGAACATGCGGCTGTGGACAGAGATGTCAGGGCCTCCCTGCATAAGCTGCTGCCACCGCAACCCAACTCTGGAACAAGCAGAAGATAATACATGAATTGATGGATGGATGGAGAGGAACAATAATAATAAATAATGCATACCATTTATAGAGCTCTTTATATTTGTAAAATCTCAAAGTGCTACATTTCAAGAGTCATAAAAACAAGCCTACAATATCTCAAAGTAACAAGAACAATTAAAATCACTAAAATCATTCCAAACAAACTCATTTTGATTTTACAAAAGTGCAGTGGATCCATGGATCGTTGCAAAATCGGCATTTTACAATGCTTAGATTTAGCTAAACTGAGGGATGACGGTTGTTACTATGAAACACAAGTCTTTTTTTAACATTCAACAACACGACAAGTTAATCTTTGCCCCACACAATTATCAGCGTTTGAGCTCCTTATCTTTTTATTTTACTTTTCCTCAGCTTTCTGAATGTTCACACTGTTCCCCTATAGGTCACAGTGCACCAGTATCATCTCAGTTCTTCAAACGTGCTTTTTTCAAACCACTGACAACCATCCTTCTCAAATCTCTCCCTTTGGTTTTCTTGCCACCAGCCTTTTGTTTGCTTTTGTTTTTCTCTTTTGGCCTTGCTGCTCATCCTTTGCTTGTGCTGAGCTCAGCCATTCATCATGCACCCAGCATGAGGGTGACACAAGTGAAGAAAAGCATGTGGTTGTGTGTGCGCGTTCGGGTGTTTGTAGGTGTGTGTATGTGTGTGTGTGTGGGAGGGGGGTGTCATGGAGCATAAGCCTACAATATCTCAAAGTAACCATTTTTGAAGGGGTCACTTCTCAATCTACATGTGATATCCTGTCCTGGATCAAGTCAAATAAGACCTTTTTACATGCACGCACACACACACATACACACACACATGGTTTCACAGCAATTGGGGGCAAATGCTGTCACAGTTTTTAAAAGGCTTCCCGTGGTTAGACATGCTTGAAATGACATTCTGGTTCACTGAAAAAGGGGAGTGAGAGGAGGAGTGGAGGAGAAAAAGACAGAAGTAGAGGAGAAGAGAAGCTGACTTTGTGTTTTACAAACATTAATGGAGACACAATACATGAAACACCCATGTTTCACCTTGAAGGGTGCACGAGCTTAGAATTGTTTCCTTATGTTAACATTGAATAGTTGGTGTTTATTTCAAAACGTGATTATTTTACAACTTTGTATAGGATGTACAGAATATTACAAAATCTTTGGACTAAATTTTGAACAGGAAGTCTTCTGAGAAGATGAACTGGTGTGGACTGCTGAGTGCACAGCGGCAGGATAGGGGGAGTGTTTCCTTTCCTTCCAGATCCTAATGAGCACAGAAAGAAAGCATAAAAACATTTGAAAAAAATTATACAAAAAAAATAATAATAATAATAATCAATTTGCCTTATTTGTTTACTAAATTTTATTACATTTTGCTTTAAGGAAAAAAACAGGTGCTCATATAGTGTTTTTAATGCTAAAAGCAATGTGTTTTAAGTAGACACATGCACACAGCACTTTTTTTTCTTCCTTTTCTTTTCAGCAGCAAATGCCTTAAAGGCAAGAGGATAGCTCTGGAAAGGAAATGGTCTATTAGAGTGTCTCAACCCATTTATTTATTAGTATGAAAGCTTCAGGGCTGGGTGATGTAATCTCTAACAGCTCCTTTAAAGTGTCTCTGGCAGCCACCTGAACGGCTCAGTGGTGTGTGAAGAAGTCTTTTCAGCAGGTTTTAAAATGCTGTCCATGTCAGTGTTGTTTAAAATGTTTTCAAATAAGAGCACAGTGGCCAATGTTTTTATTTCATTAACAAAATGAGCTGTAATCAAAAAAGAAAACATGGTTTTGATTGACCAATCCAGTTCAGACTGTGGGGTCTGTGGCATTATCACTGAGACCAACTTTAACATGCTTTGATGTCATTTTTGCATACGGTCAATTCAATAGATCAATTTAAGATGTGCCTTGTGGATAAAATATGAGGATTAATATCTTGATAGTTCTTTGGACAACCTCATATTTGGGGAAAAAATTAATTCTGATGAGAATGACAAACTAATGGCTAGTCTGAGCATGATTGAGGTGGATTATTAAGGTCAAGGTTTCTTTATTGTCATTCACATATGTGGTAAATGTGGTGGAACAAAGTTGTGCACACAGGGTCCCAGTTACATCCAACAAAATTATGAATTGTAAAAGAAAAACAGTAATAAGATCAAAGATATAAACTAAGAAATAAATTAAACTAAGATTACACTAAACACTAATAGTACCAGTTAGGGATGTAATCGTACACGTGGGTGTACCGAACCGTTTCAATGTGGCATGTTCGGTTCGGTCCACCTGCGTACCGTTTCGGTTATTTTTTCATTTATTAAACGTTATTAACGAGAGGATATATGCACCACCGAACTAAAATTCCTAGGCGAGTTTCAGCACGGCGCTATTATCTTGCAGCAAGTGTAGCTTTAGCAGCCTAGCTTCTCGTTGTGGCCGGTCTCGTGTTTGGGAACGTTATGGCTTTCTTGTTAAAAGACGAGCGCAAATCCAAAGCCGTGTGTGGACGTTGTTTCACGAAGATTAGATCTGCTGCAGCAACACGTCTGACTTGTTAACGGACTTGAAACGACGTCATCCGAATATGAACGTCTTTTACATGCAAGAAAAGCAGCTTGTTGCAAACACCGATAACAGCAGCTGCATTTAAACAACCTTCATCAGGTAATTCAGATCGGTCCAGAACAATAACACAAACTGTAGAAGTTTTTTTAAGATCTGGATCCACGTCCGAATGTTGTTGATGTGCAAGCTTTAAAATTATTGAGCCCCACTACGACAGACATCACGTCAACACAGCCAAAAAGTTCAACACTTTATGAAAAAGTTAAAACTGATATTGTCAACAAGCCCTGGAGGTGATTAAAGCCCTGCCCTGATGAAGATGATGATGACCGATATATTTAACCACCTCAACCGTTCAAGAGGTATTGTTGTTTTATTATTATTATTATTATTATCTAATTAACTTTTTTATTTAAAATTATAATCTTATGAACTCATTTTTTTAACCTCTTTGTGTTTTATTTGCAGTCTGGGACAGAGATAGCAGCTGTCTTCTTCCTCTTCAAGGAACTCCAGCAGAGATCACCTGCAGCTAAGAAGTGTGTGATGACTGAACTCTGAACTTTTCCAGGCACCTGTCCCACCTGGGGGAGCAGGTCCAAGAAGAGGTTGTGAGTAATGAGGACAAATACAGCCACACTGCTGCTACTGTTGTTATTGAGATGATTTTCTCCACCACTGGAGATATTCACTGCAACTAGATCTGTGCTTTTAGCAGAAAATGTGGACAAGTTGGTATTTTTGGACAAAACCTTTAAACTTGATTAGTTAGATTGTAAACAGTCTGTTGCTGCTTATTGTTCTGGTTCTGGCCGTTATTGTATTTATTAAGATTTTTATTATTGTTAGTACCTGTATAGTTTATTTATTGTAAAGAATGCAGTTTATTTAAAATATCATCCATATGGGTTGCTATTATTTATTTTTATACAAACGTATTGTTTACTTGACACATTTTCAAAATAAACATTTTATAAGTCTTTATTTTGTCTTTTTTTGTACCGAAAATTAACCGAACCGAACCCTCCTTGTAATTGAACCGAACCGAAATGTGATTTTAGTGTACCGTTACACCCCTATTACCAGTGTTGCCAAGTCTGCTTATTATAAGCGATTTTGTGCTTGTTTTTTTCTGAAGTCATTTGCAAATCTTGTGAGTCACGAGTTGCGTTTTTTTTTTGGAAACGTTTCTACAATTTTTTTGATTTGTTTTGTTTTGTTTTGTTTTTTTGAATGTCCAGAGGACCAGACTTAGCTTTTTTAGATTTTTCTACCTGGATTATTGAGCATGCATCAGGATATTTTTTTTTTGGCTTGTTTTTGAACGTGAAGTTGCTTAATTGGGGTTGACTTTCTTGCCAAGTGAAACTACTTTGTAGTTGATTATCTCCCAGCTCTGCTCAATAAAGCAAAAGACGAGTGGTAGTAGGTAGTTTGTCCCTTCTACACCCCCGTTTCCTGTTTATCGCTCCCACCCAAGTTGGCGAAGTGACAGGCGCACACACAAACAAACACTTATACTATGGCCGACCACTAGGGGGCTCCACTCACATGCAGATGTCGGGATTTTTCGTTTATGAAAATATGTTGAAAAAATGTGATTTTGGCACATTTTTAATAAGAGCTGAAAAGTATGTTATTCAAAGTACAGTACTGTATTTAGCATAATTTTGCTGTTTATGCGTAACGCCATAATAAATGTATGTTTATACTGTTTAAAGGACAACATCCACCATGTTTTCAAATTGCATCGCCATTAATATTTAGTAGTGACTTAATAAAACAGGAGCGTTTTATTGATATTGTAGAGAAATAACGCTAAATGTGTTATTTCATGACTTTAAGGAGATTTAACGCAGCAGCTCCGGCAAAATCTGCCCCTCTCCATATATGGGCATCAACGTCATTCAAGGATCCATCTTCAGACGGAGACGGAGTGAAAAAGTAGCTTTCTTATTTCTGACCAGAGTAGTTACGAATACAACTAAGAAAATGCCGAACCGATGTGTTGCCCAGTTCTACAGCAATACCTCGAAGGATGGCGTTAGTGTTCATTATTTCCCCAACATCAAAAGGATTCAGAATGCTGGATAAAGTTTGTTCAAGTCAAACGAGCTGACTTCATTGCTCCATCGCGTAGCAGACAGTGTTTTGTGTTCAAAACACTTTAAACCGGAAGACTACGAGTCAGCAATGATGCAGGCATTTGGATTTAAGGGGAAAAGTGGTACGAGACTGAAGGAAGAGCTGTGCCAACTATCCATGAATGAATTTGTCGCGAGCGAATTAAACTCGTGTGTGGCTGCGCGAGGTTCTAAATATTTCCTGGGGCTGCAGGACCAGCGCTCCCTGTTTTTTTTTTTTTTAGAACTTTTTAATAAGATATAACACCGCTGCGGGTGAAGCTGTGTGAAGCTACCGGCTCGCCTTTTTATTGTCTCCCCCCGACCTGTCAATCAATTCAGTAGATTGACAGGTCAGGGGGAGAGAATAAAAAGGCGAGCCGGCAGCTTTCCGCAGCGGTGTTATATCTTATTAAAAAGTTCTAAAAAATAAAATAAAAACATGGAGCGCTGGTCCTGCAGCCCACAGCACACCAGGAAATATTTAGAACCTCGCGCAGCCACACACGAGTTTAATTCGCTCGTGACAAATTCATTCCTTTCCTCATTTCAGTCATGGAGTCAGCGAGGAGGAAGCGATCACTTGACTTTTGGCAAAAAAAACTAAAGAAAAGCCACTGGAACTTTCACTGAAATCAGCATCACTCTCATAAGCCTCCATCGCAAACTCACTCCTGCCTTCTGACTGGATCCTTTATTGACGTTGTTCGGCAATCTTTGGCGGGGTTTCCGGATTCTTCCGGAACTCCGTTGTTTTTGTGTTGTTACACTCGCCTGGCCCAAATGCAAAAATGAAAATAGACATCATATTTTACTACAGTAATTGTCCAATATGGTGAATTGTTACTGTCACGGTGGGTGTTGTCCTTTAAAAACATCCTCCGTTTTACACGATGTGGTGGGTTGCCAGTTGGGCTTTTTGGGGGCTTGTTTTCGTAGAGCTGATTGCTCATTTCTATCTTGAGATCTGGCAACAATGAACAATACGCCGAACAACAGCAGCACGAACATGAGTCTGTGCGAGCAGATGAGTATGAATGAATACAGCAGCATGAACTAAATCAGCAGCATGAACTAAATCAGCAACATGAACTCAATCAGCAGCATGAGATCAGCAGCAAGCATGTGAAGTGTGAACTATTGAGATTCACATTGGCACATTTCAATTACCGGTATGTCTGTTTCCTTTATAACTTCACTACTTGAGCTGCTGGTAAGGGCTCACATGCAGCAGTGATATTCACACCTCAGTCCGCTGCTACACAGAGGATAAACTGTGTAACAGCCAACAAGTACAACTGCAATAAAAGTAAATAACAGGACAAAAAAAAAAGTTTTCTAATGTGATGTTTTCAGTTGCTGACCTCTTACTGTATTTGCAACACATGGATCAAAACATGAACTTCCACTTGTTAGCAGAAGTCATGCCCACAATTAGATGTCTTCAAACTTTCCAAGGCTCAGAATCACACCGATCCCTTTGCCTGTTTGTGATATCCTCCTCACCCTCCTACAGTTTTCTAACCTCATCTTGCTCCTGTCTGCCAAACCCCACAACCCAACCCCAGTTTTCTTTCCACCCATGTCCTCCCTCTGTGTGTGTGTGTGTGTGTAGGTCAGCCCTCCCTAGTAGGAGAGCGTAGTAAACTCCCCTTTTCGCCTCTCTGTTTCTCTCTACCCCAGTTGGCCTCGCTGCTACCGTCAGACCAGATTGGAGGACTCTCAGCTCCAACTGCTGCTGGTATGTTTTAAGTGGTGTGGACTTACTCACTTTGTGACGGACCCATAGACACGCAGAGAGGCTGATACACCCCCTTACCTCTTGCTCTCAGTCCATCTCTGGAGCATACACACACTCAGAAGGAGCGGGGGTGAGTGTGAGCGACAGACCCTGTCGTGTGGAGAGAGCTGAAGGAGGACGGAGCACAGAGAAGAGACGTTACCATGCCAGGGCAGGAAGATCGGCTGAAGTGCTGCCTCTCTCGCTACCTCTGGAGCCGGAGTCCTCTGCTGTGGCTTGGATTGTTCTCTCTGCATGCACAAGGACACGGTGAGTTACAAACGCTCACCGCTGCCCTCGACCTTCTCGCTGCTGATTTTACTCAGGTTGGCACTGAAGCTGTGCTGCTGCTGCAACTCCTTAAATGGAGTCTTTTTTTTTTTTTACACCAAAAAAAACTCCTTAACTCATCACAGTGTTTATTATTCTTCATTAAAAATGTTGTTTCTTGAAATCTTTTCATCTGCTACATTGTATGTGTGTTTAGTGTGTGATGACAGGGAGTTTGAGAAGTTAGACTCAAAGTTCAGCAGCTGATCTAGAGGTGCTCTTCAACAAAAAAGCACAATAACAAAAGTTGTTCTTTCAGATCACATTTTTGTTTTGTTTTATTTATTCATTTTATTAAAAATACGCAACAATAACGCATACGATAGAAGAAAATAAAAGGCAAGACATGTATAAAACGAAAGGTGGCAGAAGAAGAAAAAATCGTATTTTATCTGCCCCTTACATTCCAATAAACAATTCATACAACCAACTCATATGCGAGTCATACCGATTGTTTAGCAGTTTTTATTTCTACCAGTTTTACAGCCTTATTTCACTAAAATTTTGAATTTGAGCATCTTAATGGATCATTTCAAAAGCTGACATTAAGACAATGTTTAAATTAATCCTTTAAGACAAACGTGCCCTAATTGGTTACAAAATAAGAAGTAAATGTACTTTCTTAGTTTTGCACAGTTGTAACAATTGGTTGTCCCGTCACGTTTTACTTCCAGAGTAGAAAAAACACCATGTAGTTTTTCAAAGTACACAGACAATAAATCCATCACTGCAGAATGACAGTTGTTACTGTTTCCAGCATCGGCCACTTTGTCTGTGACCATGTTTGGTATCTACGGTGGGATCTCTGAGGTGTTGGAAAGGGATTGTGTCAGACTTAATGCTTTGTTATTTTTAGTCTCATGATGTGTTTCAGAAAGGTCTGGCTTTCTGCTTTTGTTGGTTTTTGTTGCAAACGTTTAAGAGTCCTGGGAGTCAGTGTCAGTGTGGCAACTCCCAAATTAATCTAGCATAGTTTGTAAGTTTGGATGTCCGTGTTAAAATGTTCAATCAATAATGCGCTGTCTACAGACATTTTAACTGAAAGGGTTTTTAAGTTATTGTCTGTACACATTTGTCTTCTGTCTCTATAGTTCTGATTTATTTTAAATTGCAGGAGCTCTGAAGGTAAGCCAGCTCGCAGTGGCTCAGACGTTCCTCTTGTCTGTCTTTCCAGTCATTGGTCATTGTCACCGGTCGGCTTTCCACCTGAGTCAACACGGAGTAACCCCTGAAATCCACTGACAGATGCTTTTTTATGACCCTAGAACTAACTCTTTGAACAAATAGCATTTGTTTTGAATGTTGTGGATGTTTGCATATTGGCACTTGTTGCTTAAGTACACATGGGCACACATCCACCACATGCTTAAATGTCCAAATGCTTGAACACCGTCT
>JBBPBX010023637.1:22955-40365 GCA_038048925.1 Garcialebias charrua | reverse complement strand
TTAACGTTTTACCTAAAACTTAAAAAACACCCATGTTTCCCACCACTGTCGAGCTGCATTTTGTTTGACTGCTGCATAATAAACATACGTGTTCATTCGCTGCAAGTCAAAGTATACTTTTTTCACAAACTACTGCAAATATTCTAGATTTAAAATTTTACAATTTAAAAATGTTCACATTTACAACAGCAGCTGTTACCAAAATGCTTAACAATAACATCAATGAGAGTAAATTCATGGAAAAAATAAGAAGAATGATGGTACTGAAAAAAATTATAAAAGCATTTAAAAAAAATCATAAAAACACAGGACAAAAATACTACATCAACTCGCACTGTGTGAAATGCCAGAGAAAACAGATGTGGTCTTTAGCAGATTTAAAAACAGGAAGAGAAGCGGCCTGCCTAATCTTGGGGGGCAGATTGTTCCAAAGTTTGGGGCCCATGACTGAACAAGCCTGATCACCTTTGAGCTTCAATCTTGTTTTTGGAACAGCCAAAAGCAGATGATCAGATGATCTCATGGCCTGAGAAGGAACATATGGTTTCAGTAGCTCAGAAAGATAAGGAGGTGCAAGACCATTTATGCACTTAAATGTTAGCAGGATAATTTTTTTGATCAATTCTGGTATACACAGGGAGCCAGTGAAGGGAGGGCAAAACTGGTGTAATATGCTCAAACCTACAAGTTCCTGTTAAGAGCCGAGCTGCAGCATTTTGGACGAGCTGGAGACATGAAATGGAGACCTGACTGACCCCAACATAGAGTAGTAGTCCAGTCGGGTTGTAATAAAGACATGGGCTAGTTTTTCAAGATCAGATTTGGACAACACTGGCTTAAGCTTTAGCTACCTGCCTTAACTGGAAGAAGCTTTACAGCAGAACAGAGTTGATTTGTTTACTAAGTGTAAAGTCAGAGTCCAAGACCATCCTGAGATTTGTAACAGACTGCTTAAGATATGGCTGAAGGGTGTCCAGGTTTACAGGATCAAAGACAGTGGTTGAGCTAAGGCTAAACACAATTACTTCAGTCTTCTGATCAACAAATGTGAAGAGGGTGAATGGAGCATGAACTAGTTGATTTTAAGGGCAGATAAATCTGGCAATCATCAGCATAACAGAGGGAGCAGATAGAGTGAAAACAGAAGGGTTCCAAGTATTGAGCTCTGTGGCATCCCGCAGGAAAGAGGCACTGAAGCAGATATATTATTACCAACCTAAAAATGCCGTGAATCTGCAACAAAATTTCTTCAGGGGAAAATTTTTTTACATTTTCACTTTTATTTTTTATTTTTTTGTTAGCTTTCTGAATGTTATAATGAAAAGTGTTGCTTCAAAAGTATGTGGAACTAAATGTAAAAGGAATTTGTAACGAGTTATTTAATTAATGTATTTACAAAGTATTATTAAAATATAAGTAATGTTTTTAATGTTACTCTTTTGTTTATCTTGACTTTATGGCATACCAGCCATTATAGACTAACCTGTTTAAATAAAGGTTGATAATTCAGTAAAACCGACTGAGTTACTCATTTTTTGTGTTTGTTACAAACGATTATCTGTGGCGGCCATCTTTAACTGGGTTGAAACTTTCACAAGCATGAGCAAAAATATTATTTCCCATAGTTTTGCTTTTAGTGGCAAGAAGAGGACAAAACATGAGGTGCAGTATTTGTAGTTTTTTTCTGTCAGCAAAAAATTAAGTAAAAAGTAAAAAAAAAAAAAAAAGACTTCATGGTAAATGGAGCTTATTTATATAGCGCTTTCTAGCCCCCTGTGAGGAGCCCCAAAGCGCTTTACAATACCAGCCATCCACCCATTCATTCACACATTCATTCATTCATTCATTCATTCAACCTTTATTTATACAGGCTAGCCTCGTTGAGTCACGGGGACTCATTTACAAGAGGGACCTGTCTCACTCACACCAAACAACCATCCACTCTCACACTCACACCTAGGGTCAATTTAGAGTCACCAATCAGCCTAACAAGCATGTTTTTTGGTCTGTGGGAGGAAACCGGAGTACCCGGAGGAAACCCACGCATGCACGGGGAGAACATGCAAACTCCACCCAGAAAGGCCCCGGACCGGGATTTGAACCGGCAACCTTCTCGCTGAGAGGCAGCAGCTCTACCAGTTGTGCCACCGTGCTGCCCATACTTCATACACCGGTAGTGGTAGCCTGCCTTGCAAGGCGCCATCCAGACCTACCGGGAGCAACTCGGGGTTAAGTGTCTTGCCCAGGGACACAACGACACATGGTGGGTGGATGCGGGATTCGAACCTCCAACCTTCTGATCGAGGGTCGACTGCCATTACCACTGTGCCACGGCCGCCCCCTTCAATAAAATGTTGAATTTTAAGTTTACATTTTCTGGATTTTTCTTTTCTGATTTGGGCTTGTAAAGTACATAGAAACAGACATTAACATTCTTACAGAAACTCTTTCCAGTGAAAACTGAACAGTTGTGTTATGATATAAAATTAATTTCTGGTCGGTAAGTTAGTATCCTGACTTTTTAATAAAACATTCAGACAAAACATCCGTTGGAGACAGTTGCTGCTCTCAGAGCATTACATTTTTGTCTCACGTCTTCTTTTTCAGATCCAGCTCCTCCAGTTTCTTATGATCTCAACTTTATTGATAAATCTGCTCAGCAAAATCAGAAATCTAATCAGACAAAAGCTTTTAAATTATCCACTCAAAGCCCAAGTCCCACTGGTGAAGATGAGGACTCTATTGCAAAAGTGCTGGACTGGTTCAATCGCAGCACGGACAGCAACGACTGGCTGGACGCAGAGGATGATCTAAACGCCTCGGAGCGCTCCGACAGACACAACGCTGCCCGTAAGTCCAGAGGGGAAAATGTGTTTGATGAAGGCGAACGAAAGGTGGAAGTGTCCGAAACAAAAAGAAGACCCAGGAAAGTAAGCGAGGAGCTTACTGAAACACAAGACGATGTTAGGGTGGACACAAGAGTACAAAAACCTTTACAGGATGTGAGCGAGAACGCTGATGTAAACCAACCGATGAAAATGTCTAATCTGAAATCATTCTGGGAGAAAACCAACACGGGCCCAAAGGTACTCTTCAGTAAACAGGTGACCGCTGGTGACACAGGACTAGACTCTGATGCCCTGTCTGACCTTGAGAAGTACAGCAGGAATAAATACAGCTCAGAACTGAGCGATGAAAGAGAGCAACAGCTAGTCATCGACCAACTAAATCATCACCAGCAGGAAGAAACTCTGACGATTAATTCAACTCAAAGAAAGAACAACGACTCGTCTCATCTAACGCTGCTCCCCAGCGCTGAAATACCCAACGTTAACAGTTTAAATGTAACGGTCTCATCTGAAAGATCCATCGAGTCTGAGAGCATCTCTGTGGTCGAACCAAACCTGCCTTCAGAGTCGAAACAATCGTTAAGCCAAGATTTGTCATCCATTACCCGTCCTGTGCCTCAGCGGGAAACAGATCCCCAAACAAGGGTCAGTCTAGACTCTGAGAGACTCATTTTGTCTGGAAACAACTCATATGTGGACTATGACCAAGGTAGGAGTGAAGAGCAAGTCACCACCCAAGCACAAATTCACAGAGGTTCAAGCGAAGACGTTAAAAAGAAGAACGATGAGGATAAAGACAAGCATTCAGGCTCGTCTCCTAAAAGAAGGGGCAGTGAATCGAATAAAGAGAAGACGAGTAATCCTCACCTGAACCGGCAGGCATCACGGCACCAAGAAAGCAGAGCGGAGAGAATCAAGCAACTCAAATCCTTCTGGGAACAGGAGCGCAACAAGCCCATGTTTTATACCGGAAAACCCAAAGCTCTCTGGGATGGGAAAGTCGCTCGTGGAGCAAGTCAGGCCAGACTGAATAAAAGATTTACAAAATCTGAATTCGATCTGACCTCGGTCGGAAATGAGTCGGGCAGCGACGAGGAAGTTAACAACAAAAATGCTACGTTCACGGTTGTCCCATTGAATCAAAAGCTGGATAAGCGGTCTCCGACTCTCAGCGCCAGTCGGGCCCAGTTCAACACTCTGCGGGAGTTCTGGGACGAGGCCACGTCCAACTCCAAGGGACTGTTGACCTCTGACAAACTGCAAAGCCCCAAAAGAAAAGAGCCGCTACAAGCCCAGCTCTCAGCTGAGTTAAAGAGCTCTGACTCTGAGGTTTGTCCCTTCAGTGACGCTGTGGAGAAAACAAAAGGAGTCGTCACAAAGTCATACCCATCTCCTCAGGGTCGATCAAAGTCTCCACATGACAGAGCGATGGGGCCTGGGTCAAAGGTACAGACCGACAGCAAAAACAATCTGATCAGTTATACGTCCGCTGAGTCAGGACAGCAGAAACAGTCCAAAAGGAGCTCGAAAGAGCCCTGCCAAGAACACACGTCCTCAAAACCGCAGAATGGCAAAGAGGTCCGATCCCCAAAGAGCAGAAAAGGCAACTTTAGCTTCTCCAGCAGCCGTGGAAATTCTCTACGCCGTGCCACAAGTATGTTTGCCCTGAGTGTCGCTGATCAAAAAGACCAGCAGCTGCAAATGGAGGTGAACCCCATCCAGTCTCGGAGCCGAAAGCCCAGGCAGAGCACAGATAAGGGTCCTCTGTTGAGAAGATCCTCAGATGAGCCAGAAACTCTGGCTCCACTAGCACGGGCGTTTGTTCCAACAGACTACCGTCACTACCTGGGGATGACGGACACCAGCAGTGTTCATGCAGTGCTCACCCCCGTGATGAAGGAAGGGTCAGAGGTCAGGTCTGCATATAAACTTGACCTGGACAGACCTGTGAGGGCCAGCACGCCATCGAGCTCGGAGGAGCGTCCCAGCAGGAAGCCAAACAAGATGAGTCGGCGTCCACTAGCATGGGCAAACAACAGCGAGTCTGACACCGGCCACGAGTCGTCGATCAGCAGCACGTCAGAGACCTGGTCCAGCTCCAGGACCAGCTCGAACCGTGAGTGCCATCTTTGGTTTGATTGAATTTTTCTTCTCTAAATGTGGTTTCAGGTTCACCTCAGTGAAGTATTTTGGTCATTCATCACTGACCCCTTGTCATTTTGTTTTCTCTCTTGGTTTTAGTTTTTAACTAAGAGCACAAGGCTAAAGTACAGTAGTCCCTCGATGATCGCGGGTGTTACGTTCCACACAACACCATGATAGGCGAAAACAGCCAAGTAGGGACATATTTATTTTAGTATTTATATATACAGGTGGTCCCAGACTTACGACGGAGTTCCGTTCCTACGCCCGTTCGTAACACGAAAATTGTCGGAAAATACGTCCAAACAGCACCTCGTACATCAAAATGGCACCTCATACATACAGTACTGTGTTTTTACCAAGCACTTAACCTATCCTAACACATTACCCTACATAATTATCAAAAACCACATACATTTAGGAGCCATAATGAAGGGAAAAGAGTTATAATTTCTTACTGGAAGGCAGCTGCCTCTGCTCCGGTCTGCCTGCTGCCTGCTCCTGTAAGGTTTCACTGAGCACGTCAGTGGAAACCCCCCACCCTCCTGTAAGTTTCAAGCTCCCCATAGTTTCGTTTCCAGCTCCCCTAAGTTTCGTTTCCAGCTCCCCCCACCCTCCTGCAAGTTTCAAGCTCCCCTAAGTTTTGTTTCTAGCTCCCCATAGTTTCGTTTCCAGCTCCCCTAAGTTTAGTTTCCAGCTCCCCCATCCTCCTGCAAGTTTCAAGCTCCCCTAAGTTTTGTTTCCAGCTCCCCTAAGTTTTGTTTCCAGCTCCCCTAAGTTTTGTTTCCAGCTCCCCTAAGTTTTGTTTCCAGCTCCCCTAAGTTTTGTTTCCAGCTCCCCTACGTTTTGTTTCCAGCTCCCCATAGTTTTGTTTCCAGCTCCCCTAAGTTTCCTTTCAGCTCCTGCTGTAAAGGCGCATAAACGGCGTAACTTGAAGCAATGCTTTTCAACGGGAGGCGTTCGTAACCGTGAAATGTCGTAACTCGAGACCGTCTTAACCCGAGGACTACCTGTGTATATGCTGGTGAAGATTCTCAGTCGTCCAGGACATGATAAAATCAAAAAAGGCGTTCAATACAAGATCATTTGGACTTTATTTGTTGCAGAAAACGTTTCACCCTTTATCCAAAAGGCTTTTTCAATTCAGAATGGCAGCTGTGAGACAGAAGTTTTATACAGGCCGACATGCCACGCACCAACATATGCAAATTGGAAGCTGTGTGGGGTTATTTCAGCTTCCAATTTGCATATGTTGGTGCGTGGCATGTCAGCCTGTATAAAACTTCTCTGTCTCACAGCTGCCATTCTGAATTGAAAAAGCCTTTTGGATAAAGGGTGAAACGTTTTCTACAACAAATAAAGTCCAGTTGATCTTGTATTGAACGCCTTTTTTGATTTTACCTGTGTATATATATTAAGGCTTTATAAACCCTTCCCACACTCTTGCAATATTCTGAACTCTTAAACCCACATACTTTTAACAACATAACATATGTACTGTACAGTACTACAAAATTTTAGGACCAGTGAAGATACTACTACAACTTGGAAGGATGAGTTCAACTTCAGGATTATTTGTGACTTTCCTTCCAGTTCTGTGATCTTCATAGATACATTACGTCTGACTTGGCATTGCAAAACTATTTTAGCCACAACTGTCTATCCACTAGTGTTTGCTCCCTCCATTGCTGTTCTTTAAATTTCAGCAGAAAGCAGCGGCTGAAAGCACTGTTGGCTTCTGGGTCCTGTAGTTCTTTTGACTTGCTTATTGAAAGAAAACTACAAAATGGCGATGCCTGTCCGAAGTTTTTTTTTTTTTTTTGGGGGGGGGGGCTATTGATTGATTCCTGCTCCCATTAACTTTTAACCCATACCATCCCATACCATCCCAATCACATGAGTAATATTAAATATGACAGTTGTGTGTCATGCACAATCTTGCGTTGAAAAACCACAAAAGAGTGAGTCCGCAAAAGTCGAACCGCAAAGTAACGAGGGACTACAGTATGATCTAATATAAGTATGACCAATGAAAGACCCGAGGTTCATCCTTCTTTCAAGGAGCTTCTGAGTTTCACACGGTTTCAGCCTGTAAACAACCTTAATTGCCGCATGACAAACACTGCTGATTTGATCAGCTGCACAGAGACGATAATACAGTTAGCCAAGTGGGTGTGCTTCATGACTCAGCTCCATGTTTACATTTTCTCTGACAGGAGCATGAGCACCTTTAGGTTGTATGTTAAAAATTTGGATCCAAAAAGCAGGTTTAAAAATATGAAAGCATAGTTTTTTTTAACTTGCCCATATTTAAATATGGCTTTCCTTCCAACTGCAAGTTTTATTCAGTGATTTCTGCAGAATTTAAATCAGAAGGTAAGGTCATCTAGTTTTTGGTATCGGAGTAATAACATTTTAGAGCATAATAAACTGTCAGCTGTACAGAATATAGTTTTTATTTATGTTTTAGGATTTATAAAACCGGAAGGAAAAAAATCAATTTAGACTAAAGGAGAGTAAATGTGTCAAAAAGAAAATAAAAACTTTTTGAGATGACCAAACAGGCTAAACTGTAAAGGTTTGAAACCAAAAACCTCAAAATTTATTATCCTTGCCTTACATTTATGTAATCTTTTGCCCAGAAATATAATCTCTTTAAAATGAAAGCCATAAGCTAATTTCTGTAAATAGTTTGCTCCTGTGGTCAGCCGACTGTGTTTAGTTTGTGGGCAGGCCGTAAATCCCTGACTTTACTGAAGTCACGTGAAATATCAGACTTTTTTCCTTCAACCTTTATTTATCCAGGTTAGTGTCACTGAGTCACGAGGACTCATTTACAAGAGAGTCCTGTTTTAGACAGATACCATATGAAGTACAGTAAACAAGAATAATTAAACAAAAAGCTATTCAAATCAAAGAAGTTATAAACACAGTCAAATCAAGATGTCATATAAAACAAGGTAAAATACTAAAAACTTTATTTATTAAACAAAATGTATTTCTTTATTTTTATTTTATTTATTAAACTTTATTTATATTTGTCAAGTGAAGCTTAAAAAAACACTTCAGAACTAATCCAATAATTCTCATTCGGGTCATCAGGACAGTTTCTTTTTTATAGAAACGTTTCACCCTCTATCTGGAGGGCTTCATCAGTCATAGGACTTCCAGCAAACTGTTTCCCCCACCAAGAAGTAAACACCTTTAAGTAGACCAACCAGTTTGCTGGAGCCAGGATGGTTCCAGCATAGGAAGTCCTATGACTGATGAAGCCCTCCAGATAGAGGGTGAAACGTTTCTATATAAAAGAAACTGTCCAGATGACCCGACTGAGAATTATTGGATTTGGTACCTGGATTATTGAATGGTAAATGGAGCTTATTTATATAGTGCTTTCCAGCCCCCTTTGAGGGGCCCCAAAGCGCTTCACAGTACCAACCATCCACCCATTCATACACACATTCATACACCGGTAGCGGTAGACTGCCATGCAGGGCGCTGCCAGTCCTACCGGGAGCAACTCGGGGTTAAGTGTCTTGCCCAGGGACACAACGAGGTATGCCGTAACCGGGGATCGAACCCGAGACCTTCTGGTCCTGAGCCGGCTGCCCTGCCTCTACACCATCTCGGCCCCTTAGCATGAACTTTCTTACCTCGGAACTGAATTTGTCTGTCACATAAATCTATTTTTAAAATATTGAACTAGATTTAAAAAGAATTGCAACTACAGGGAGTCCTCGACTTACGTACGAGTTCGGTTCTTACACATCGTTCGTAACCCAATTTTGCCGTAAGTCGGGGACCACCCGAGCCGTCACTTATACACATACATGTACGGTACTGTACAGTTACCAAGCACTTCACCTATCCTAACACAGTGTAGTACATAATTATCAAAAAACACATACCCGGTACATTTGGATAAATAACAAATGTTAATTTCTTACTTTGAGCTGGTCAAGCCTGTCTCCGTCTTTTAGCATGTTAGCTCTTGCACGTCCGAGCTCTGCAGCTTTGTGCTGTTCCACGCGGTCCAAACTGTTTACAGAAAGGACTGTTAGCATGTTAACTCCATACATTTGGAGCCAGAAAAAGAGTTAATAACTTACTGAGAGCCGTTTCTCTGCGGTGTCCATCCATCCAAAACAAGCTGCGCCCGTTAGTGTTAGCCCCGCCATTAGCTGCGCCCGTTAGCGTAGAGCCCATCCAAAAGGCTGTTGGCACTGTTTCTCCACGTTTTAGCATGTTAGCTCGGTGTCCATCCGACATCTTAGGCTGCCAAGCGGACATCGGGGCGAGCTCCCGGCCGCAGATGGGCCCTCTCCGCCGCCCGTCGGCTCGGTGTCCCCGGTGGGGGTCCGCGTTAGCATCTTATCTCCGCCATTAGCTGCGCGTTAGTGTTAGCCCATCCCATGAGCTGGTGGTGTCGGCCGGCGTGGTGGGATGCAGCGGAGCGATCGGCGGCTGCTGCTCCGGGCCTGAGACGTCCACAGAGTTCACAGAGCGTTTCCAGCTCATATATCCGTATGAGGCAACCTCTGATCGGACACACGGTCCTCCAAAGCCAGCTGTCGAGGCTGGAGCTAACCGAAGCTAACCTTAAAATGGCGGACACGGCGGCATTTCCAGAAACTGCCGGAAACTGCGCAAATAGGCTTAAAAATTATAATTTTTATAATAATAATAATGATACTTTATTTATAAAGCCATTTAAAACAACCACAGCTGCAACAAAGTGCTGTACACATGAAATCAAGAACATTTAAACACACCAAAAAAAAAAAAATATATATATATATATATATATATATATATACACTGTACATGTATATATATATATATTTTATTTCATATTTTTATTAATTATGATGCGTTCGTAAATCCGAATTGCCGTAAGTTGAGGGCATCGTACCCGGGGACCACCTGTATAAGGTTTAATAAAGCAGTACGATTAACGTCAGTGCTTGCATTTATTTTACTGTCAGATTTCACTTTTAGGCAGACAAGATGTTTTCAATTAAATGATAGCACAGAAGTGCTTCCTAGATTCAGTTTTCTATTTGAACGTTTTATTAATTAATTAATTTATTCCATTTTATTTACCCCAAAAAAAAAAACACATTCTCTGACAAATTCATCAAAGTTCAGCCAGGTCCTCTGGACGGTTTCTTTGTGCTGAAACGTTTCATCCTTCATCCGAAGGACTTCATCAGTCCGATGAGCCACAACAAGCTTAAGTCCCACAAATAGCACACTCACATAGTGGACCAACCAGTTTGATGGTGATATAATGGTTTCTGTAGTCCGCCCTCTCCGCTGTCGACGCCTCTGAGGCAGCCATTGTCAAAGTGGTTCGATTTTGATTACTGAACATGAACTTTGATGTTTTGAACCACTTTGGCCATGGCTGCCTCAGAAGAGTCAACAGGGGAGAGGGCGGACTCTAGAAACCATCTTATCACCATCAAACTGGTTGGCCCACTATGTAACTGTGCTGCTTATGGGACTGAGCTCATTGTGGCTCCTTGGACTGATGAAGTCCTTCAGATGAAGGACAAAAAGTTTCAACACAAAGAAACTATCCAGAGGATCTGACTTAACTTTGTTGGATTTTTTTTACCTGGATTATTGAGCATGAACTTTGATATTCTCTGACATATGATCTCACAATATCACACGTGTTCATGGTAAGAATAAAGTAAATATTGCACAACAAAATAAAAGTTGCATTTATAAGAGGAATCCAACTGACGTCGGTATAATTTACAAACAAGCTCAGTATTTTTTTCATTTTATTGTAGTACAGTTGTTGAGTAACCCACCTCCTTCGTTATTCACATACAGTCACTCATGACTACCTCAGTTGTAAACTTACGTTCCATCATGCAGACCCATTTTGAGTCCATTCAGTTATGGATGGAGGTTCTGTCTTCTTCCAGTTTACCGTTTTCTTTTTGGCTATTACTAAAAGAATCCTTGAAATGTATGTCTTCTCTGAGCGGCATGTTTCTTTATGTATAATTCCCAGCAAAACCACCAATGGGTCTAATGATGTATTTAGATGTAAATTTTTTGTAATTTTCCTCTTTGAACATTTCCAGAATCTCTGGATTACTGGACAGTCCCAATATGTGAATGATCTATTTTTCCACATTTCCTTCAACAGAGTTCCACATTAGGTTCTTTTATGTATGATGAGATCACAAGAGGTGTGTGTTAAATACCGTATTTTTCATTTACAATCAAATTATTTCCACAATTGACTACTGAGTCCTTTATTCTTTATGACTATTTGTACATGATTCTTTCCATTGATTATCCCCAATTGTTGCATTCAATTCCAGTTCCCATTTTTCTTTAATGTATTCCATATTTTGTGTAGCATCATGTATCCTCCGAGTGAGTCTTTTATGTAGGTTTAAAACATGCTTTATAATGGGTATTTTTCTGCAATATACTATATATATAAAATACTGTTATTTTATATATAAACTTATAAGCGTCCCTGAGGCTCAATGGGATTAACCTGTATAAATAAAGGTTGAAAGAATAAAATAACCCTATTTAGCCCTATATAGGGCAGCCACATAGGGCGGCATGGTGGCTCAGATGGTAGGGCTGCTGCCTCTCAGCAAGAAGGTCGCTAGATTGAATCCCAGCTGGGGACCCTTCTGGGCAGAGTTTGCATGATCTCTCCATGCGTGGGATTCCCCAGGTACTCCAGTTTCCTCCCACAGACCAAAAACATGCATGTTAGACTGATTGGAAACTTTAAATTGTCCAGGTGTGAGTGAGAGAGTGAATGGTTGTTTGTCTCGTTTGTCTCCATGCATCCCTGTGATGGACTGGAGACCTGTACAGGGTGTCCCCCACCTCTCGCACAGTGATGGCTGGATATGGGCACCATGACCTCCAGGGGACACTTCTTGTGTTTGGGTCCAAGTGATCGATGTGCCCTCTCAGTCTTGATTTCCATTTCTGCTGGTAGTTTCAGTGTCTCCTGAAGCAACTCTTTTATCAATCCACTTGAAGTGTTTCCTTCACTTCTTCTGGATTCTGAAAAATCCTGATGTTGTTTCTTCTTAATCTATTTTGGAGATCTTCACTCTTCATTGGAAGTTTCATGTCACGGTGAACCAGGTACCACAGCACCCTCTGGTGTCTCATGACTGTATCTTCTACCATTCTTCTCTTTTCAGTTTGTCCTATTCCTTCCTCAAGTTTTGAAATGTGGTCTTTTATATGTTGTTTATGTTTATGTTTATTAAATTTGTTCATTTTTTTTACAAAAGAAACAATACAAGGTAATCTCATAATGATAGTGTACAAAATGTAAAAAAATGAAAGGTGGCAGAAAGAAGAATAAATCTTATTATATCTGCCCCTTATCTCCAACAATCAGATTAAACAACAGTAGTCAAACCATGTAAACAATAATAATCTTCAACCAACTTTTTCCAACAATCAGGTTAAACAATAATATTCTTCAACCAACAGTACAAAATGACTAACACTTTCTAATTTTCTAACTAATACAATACACATTACGTTATTTCACATATATTTTTTTAACATATTTGTTTTATATATCTATAACCACTTGCTCTAGTCGTTCTAGGAACATCTTAGTGTGATTCTGTCCGTCCTGATTTTCACAGTTACTGAAAGCTGAGTGTTCAGGGACCAGTCACCAAGCAGTTGGTGTCAATATATCTATGTGTTAACACTAATGTTCAATTTAAATTATAGTATTATTTCAACTAAACTTATTCAGACTGAGTTTAGCTCTGTCATAGATCCATCTATAAAATAAGATCACTTAGCTAAGAAAAAAAAAACATTATTTCAGCTTTATTAAATGTGTTTCTCGCAGTCTGGATGAATGTTAAAATCTAGTTTTATTATAAATCAACTCTTCGATGGTCTGGACTGAACTCTCTCAAATGTGGCCCCCAGGCCACCAGTTGAATAACTTAACTCTATCTTTACATTTGTATGTACTGTTAGTTAGTTTTTCTGGTTTTAAACTATGAGCAGTGTCTCGTTGGTTTGAAGTCAATAAATGTTAAACATTCTGCTCAGCGTCGCTCGTCACTGCTCAGAAACAGCAGATTTGGTTAACCGGAGTGTTTTCCTCCGACGTGAAGGTGCAAACGATGGCGGCCTGAATCCTGTGAGGAGAGCTTTGTGGCGAGCAGAAACACGGCCTAAAAGCCTGACGAAGAGTCTGGAGGACATCACGGCGCCGCCACGTGAGCTCCTTTTCTACTCTCAGGTTTGTGTTTCACACGTCCAGATGATTCTCATTCACTGTTTTTTCCTTTACTTACTCCTGCAGGACAAGAAAGGAGAGCAGATCAAGCCGATGATCTCAGGCGCAGCGGCAACGGTAAAACAGCCTGGTGTTTTATTGGAGGATATTCTACAAACAGGTTGTGAAATTTGTCGAGTTTCTTACATCCTGTCTCTCATACGCCACAGTTTCAGCGACTCCTTTGCCTTCGTCGTCCTCATTCTCGGATTCGAACCATTTAAAGAAGATGAGCAAATCCGTCCCTTCATTCTTACAGAAGGAGGTAAAACCTCCCAGAATCCTTTTGTTCGGTAAATTCTGCAACAGTGTCGGAGCTCTCCACGCCTGCTGTGTGTGTTTCAGGATGACCTGGCTGAAGGTCTGACGTCGGGCAGCTCGATGACGATGCTCAGCAGCTCCTCCGGCATGGCGTCGGTACGTTCTCACCCAACAGGTCCTGTTAGCTTTCAGTTTGTGCCAAACCTTTTCTTACACATCAATAATGTGACCTGTGCTGGCAAAATGAGCCACAGTGAGGAGATTTTAGCCACTTGGTTATTATTTTCAACTTCTCCATTTCAAAAGCTTTAAAATGATTTGTAGTTTGTTAAAATTGGGTGATGTATCACCTGTTTGCACCGAAGTACCGGTTTGAAAATTCTATTTTAATGGATCTGGTATGATGTGAGGAATTGCAGACATATTTTGTAAAAAGGGAATCCTGGACTTTTGCGTTGACGCTAAACATTATATGAAGGGATTTACTGGCGCCACCACAGCAGTCAGATTTTTTTTTAAATCAGAATATTGGGCAGCTAAGATGAAGTGTCTAACCCTCAGATATTTGTGGTGAAAAATCAGCCACACTTTTATTTTTGTTTATGTTTTTTCTTCTTTCTTTTTTCTTTTCATTAAACCAAACTGTTCCTTACAATCTTTTAAACGTTTGGATGTAAAGAACAAAAACACACACGAGTAAGAACTTGGCATTAAACAGTACATCCAGTAAAGGGTTGTCTCCCTCCCTGCAAAAATAAATAAATGTCTGGACATGAATAAAAAAAGAAAATTATTTTAATGTTGAAATATCCATTGGAATTAAAAAAATTCGAAAATTACCATAAATTAAATAAATTAATGATTTGATTAAAAACTACTGAATTGTGAATTTTGTTGAGCCTAAAGGTCATTAAGCAGCTAAAAGCTTAAAAAGTAATTTCTATTTGATACAGCAGTCCCTTGTTTATCGTGGGTGTTGGGGACCATGCCCCCACAATATGTGAAAAACCATCAAGTAGGGATAATAGTACAAGTAGTAAGTAGTAGTTTTAGTATTTATATATACAGTATTAAGGCATTTTAAACCCCTCCCATACTCTTGCAATATTCCTAACAATGTTTCTAAACTCTAAACGCTCTAAAAGAGCACAGCCTGTCATGATCTCCACTCTCTGCCACCTGCGGCTCTCTGCCACGCCCACTTCTCCGCTGCAATCCCTCATGCTCATCACTCTCAATCTCCCTCCTTCTGTGTAAATAAACAATTTAAATTTAAATACTGTACTTTAATAGCTTAAATAAACAACCCATGCCATTGGTGCGGCTCATCCATCAATCAGCCAATTGTGCATCATGTCCAATCTTACTTTGAAAAAACGCGAGAGATCGAATCTGCGAAAGCCGAAGTAGCGAGGGACTGCTGTATCTTTCGGGCTGAGATTTGTTCAAAAGATTTGACTAATTTATGGTAGACAAAACAATTAAAATCGATGTTTGTTGTTTTCAGCAGTTTAGATCAGGTGGTTGATTTCCCCAAAGAAATATTTAGTCATAAAGTTAAAGGATAGTTTGAGGGTTAAGCCTTTTTAAGGACTCAAACAAAGAACACGCTGCAGCCTCCCATGACTCTCATAAAGCAGATACAGAGAACCTGTCTGAACCTACATTCCCCCACAATGCAACAGGACCGTCGGGTCTACTGAACCGTTTGCTCCTGTTTTCCCTCAGCTGAGTGGAAGCGTGGTGACCGTGTACAGCGGCGACTTCGTGGAGGTTCAGGGAAGCATCCAGTTCTCCATCACCTACGTCCAGAAGCTCCAAGAGTTCCACATTTTTGTGGCCGAGTGCCGCGACCTGGCTGCAGTCGACCCGAAGAGGAACCGCTCCGACCCGTGCGTTCTCTATCTTGGTGTTTGAGTAACAAATGTGGTGGAGCACGTTTTCTTTTTTTACTCAAGTAAAAGTACTTTTTTCATTGTGTTAAAGACACAATTTGTGAATTTTATATATATTAAAACAGTAACTCTTCAAATTGCACAACTAAAAATACTGAAAACAAAAGTTCTGGGATTATCATACAGAAAAACTGACCATGCATGAACACATATTTGTATAAAACAATTTAAATTAATTTTTGTTACAGCTATTTGCAAGAAGCTGCAGCTATTCTTTAAAAATATATATAGTTTTCATACTTCTATTTCTACTACTGATTGATTTATAAAACATTTGACACCAGGATGTTTTTGGAATTATGAAAATACTTTACACTAATTCCTGAACTTTATAATATTTTATAATATCAAAAATTGTAATTTATATACATTTTAATATATGTTTTAGTTGTAAATGTTTGAACTTTAGGATAATTTAATTATCCTTTTAATTAATATATCCTTTTTAACTAGTTAATAATTAGATGTAATATTTTAACAAATTAAATCCTCAGTGAATATACATGTAATATACATGTCAGGAGACAGAGGGAGAAGAGGAAAGTGAAGAATGTAGGACTGAGGGTTGCAACTCTAAATGTGGGGACAATGACAGGCAAAGGTAGAGAGCTGGCTGACATGATGCAGAGAAGAAAGGTAGATGTTTTATGTGTCCAAGAGACCAAGTGGAAGGGCAGCAAGGCTCGCAGTATTGGAGCAGGGTTCAAACTGTTTTACCATGGTGTGGATAGAAAGAGAAATGGAGTAGGGGTGGTCCTGAAGGAGGAGTTGGCAAAGAATGTAGTAGAGGTGAAGAGAGTGTCAGATAGGGTGATGTGCCTGAAGGTAGAAGTAGAAGGTCTGATGCTAAACATTGTGGGCAGCACGGTGGCACAACTGGTAGAGCTGCTGCCTCTCAGCGAGAAGGTTGCCGGTTCAAATCCCGGTCCGGGGCCTTTCTGGGTGGAGTTTGCATGTTCTCCCCGTGCATGCGTGGGTTTCCTCCGGGTACTCCGGTTTCCTCCCACAGACCAAAAAACATGCTTGTTAGGCTGATTGGTGACTCTAAATTGACCCTAGGTGTGAGTGTGAGAGTGGATGGTTGTTTGGTGTGAGTGAGACAGGTCCCTCTTGTAAATGAGTCCCCGTGACTCAACGAGGCTAGCCTGTATAAATAAAGGTTGAATGAATGAATTGTCAGTGCTATGCTCCACAGGTTGGATGAGATGGGGAGGAGAAAGATACATTTTGGAAAGATCTGGATGAAGTGTAGAGAGTATTCCCAGGGAGGAAAGAGTGGTGATCGGAGCAGACCTGAATGGACATGTTGGTGAAGGAAACAGAGGGGATGAGGAAGTGATGGGTAGGTTTGGTGTCAAGGAAAGAAACCAGGAAGGACAGATGGTGGTGGATTTTGCCAAGAGAATGGAAATGGCTGTAGTCAATACCTATTTCCAAAAGAGGGAGGAACATAGAGTGACCTATAAGAGTGGAGGAAGGAGTACGCAGGTCGACTACATTCTGTGTAGAAGAGGAAACCTGAGGGAGATTGGAGACTGTAAGGTTGTGGCAGGGGAGAGCGTGGCCAGACAGCATCGGATGGTTGTGTGTAGAATGACTGTTGTTGTGAAGAAGAGAAAAAGAGTAAAATCAGAGAAGAAGACCAAATGGTGGAAGCTGAAGAAGGAAGAATGTTGTGAGAAATTCAGAGAGGAGCTGTTAAAGGCTCTGGGTGGTAAGAAAGAGCTTCCAAGTGACTGGGCTACTACAGCAACAGTAATTAGAGAGACAGGTAGGAAGGTACTTGGTGTGTCATCTGGACAGAGAATGGATGATAAGGAAACCTGGTGGTGGAATAGTGAAGTGCAGGACGCCATTCAAAGAAAGAGATTAGCCAAGAAGAAATATGACAG
>JBBPBX010023636.1:17233-34592 GCA_038048925.1 Garcialebias charrua | reverse complement strand
ACACAAACATATATACAAATGTATTATTTATACCTGCACAAAATGTAGCTACTTTGTAAAATGTGTTTTTGAGGGACAAGTGTAACCTGGATTAAAGGTGTGGATTGTTTTAACCTGGATGGGGCGGCTGTGGCTGAGTTGTTAGAGCAGTCGTCCTCCAATGCAAGAGTTGGGGCTTGGAATCCACCAGCAGTCACATGCCTAAGTGTCCATGGGCAAGACACTGAACCCCATGTTTGTGCCCCATTGGTGTATGAATGTGAGCTAAAGCTCTGATTAGTCTCTTTAGAATGATTTGTTCTTTGTAATCTAGTAGAGTGCTGTATGAATGGGTAAATGAGGACATGTAGTGCTTTACACTACTACAGTATAAACAATGTAAAGCACTTTGAGTATCAATTAGATAGAAAGGTGCTATATAAGTACAGTACAGTCCATTTACCATTACAAGTGTGGATCATTGTAACCTGGGTTAAAAGTGAAGTCTTCGTCTTCAACCATCGACAGAGGCCTCATGTCAGTGACGTTCATGTAAGGATCTTTCAGTCTCTGCTGCTTGCTGTGGTGGTGTGCATGATGTCTGTCCATCATGAAGGCTGTCATTGTTTGTTGTTTTCTGGAATGAGAGAGAGTTTATATGTATTATATCATAATTTACAGTAACTCAAGAAATGCCTTGTTTCACTTGGTTAAACGCACAAGCACACACACACACACACACACAAATATAAAATACTAATTACACACACTTGAGTAGATGAATAAATTACTGTAATTCCTGTTTAAATGCAATTCATCCTTCCATACAATGCAGTGACTTTAGACTTTGCCAGCAAATTAAAAGTTGAAGCTAAATCATTAAATTATCACCATCTTTGTGTTAGATTTATTTATAAAACACATTTAAACACTGCTTGTATCGTTACATTAAAAATAAAAACACACACATTCTCTGTCACAGCTAAGAAACAAGCAGCTTCAGCTGCCAGAGACACTGGCATCACGTTTTCTCTCTTTGAAACAGAACAAATATGTTTTGACTTGTACCTGCTGCTCTTCCTTCATTCACACGGTGGTGAAGCCCGTCATGTTTACATTTCATCTGCGTGGTTATCTCGTGTCGCGTCGTCACTTTTCAAAGCTTTTTTATCTTTGTGAAGCGTCAGGTGCTCCCACACGTTGTAGGACTTATTTACAGTTTTCTCTGCGTCGCGTCGGTCATTGTAAAATAGACTTTGAAAACAGTCTCTGCTGTTTCCTCCTCCCTCGCTCTGTTCAGAAGCCACACACGCGCAGGCGCAGCACGCTGACGCTGCAGTTTTTTTTTTTTTTCAAACTTTATTCAGCCAGGCTCAGCCAGCTTTGACAAAAGCTTTACCGGTGAACAAAACAGCTCCGCGGCGCCGTGAAAGATGCATAATCGCGCGACACAACGAATCGATGATGAAATTCGTTGCCAACACTTTTAAAAATCGATTTTTATCGATTTTATCGATTCGTTGTTTCAGCCCTACATCTGACCCCCCTTGCTCGGCCCTGAGCGAACTGACCTGCCCACACATGGACGCCGTGACGTCTGTCTGCTCCAGACAGACCCCAGACGTCCCGTTGCGGTTCATTATCTGACCTGACACGTCGTGCTGCACGAGGGAGGAGGGGTGCTTGCCCTCTCCCTTTATCGTGACTATTTTCATAAATATGGGTTGTTGTTGTCCCCGTTTTTCTTTTTTTTTTTTCGAGTCAAGAATCAGTTTGTGCTTCTGGTACTTTATTTTTGTGTTTTGAAGAATAAAAATTTGTCTTTATTACACTAATGTCAGAAACATTTTGTTTTGAGCACACACGAACGTCACCAGCTTTTCGTAGTCTTTTACAAATAAAGTCTGGGTTTAAATGTTTTGGTTCCCGTATCCCATGGACGGACAAACCTGCAAAACAGTGGTGCGGGCCCGCTTCTGCCTTCCGTCCTGGTTTGTCGAGCAAGTCCTCAGCGGAACCGCTTGGCAAGGAACAAACCTGTTCCTACTCCAGGACTGACTGGCTTGAGATGGACCTGCTGTGGGTCTCAAGATTCAAAATTCAAGTTCCTTTATTATCCCCGAGGGGCAATTAGATTTGCAGTCAATAGGTGTGCACAGATTCATACATATGTACTTACACACACATACACTCTGACGCTACTCCCCATCGTAAGCTGGCCTTTTCTGTGGGGGGCAACGTGTGGCTAAGCGGTGTCGAGGTTGCGCGGGCCTGCTCCCGCTGGTGTCTCAGGGAGGGCTAAAGCCTTTATCGGCATCCCCTCGCGCAACGCTTCAGCCTGCTTCCTTTGTTGCTCCAGCCTGCTCTGGATACGTTCCAGAGCCCCCTCGAAGAGTCCCGTCGGTTCTATCAGGTGGTGAAGGAAGGGGTAACGTTGGCCTTCCGGCAGGTCTGTCAGAGTGAGCCACAGGTGGCGCTGGGCGATGACCACTTCAGCCATGCATCTCCCTTGAGCTATGATCACGGCCCCCATCATGCAGAGCACAAAGTCAGTCGTCCTACGGGCTTCCTCTAGGATGTCAGCCACCATCTTTTTGTTTGCGGTTACCTAGAGCTCCTGAAGCTTCTCTGCCAGGTACGCCTGCATCAAGGCCGAAGCGTTCAACGCGCGTGCCGCGAGGCCCTGAGCTCGGTAGCATTTTTCGAGCTGTGCAGCCGAAGCGCAGCAGGCTTTGCTGGGCAGGGTTGGTTTTGCGCCCGACGTCCTGGGGGCCAAGTGAGCCACCAGCGTGTCCTCCATCTGTGGGACGTTGGTGATTCCTGCTGCCTCCATTCCGGCGACATCGAGGAACTGAGAGAGCGGCAGAAGCATGGGAGCTCTGGGTTTGGCCCAGGTGCAGTGAGCTCCGTGAGAAAATCAGGGAAAATCGGCATCCTGTGTCTCATGGCCGACTGCTGCTTCGCGTAGAAGTAGGTGCCCGCCAACCTCGTAACCTGTTGGTGAAGTGGGGGTTCTGGCCAGGCGATCTGCAACGCGTCCGCCGCTCTGCGACACAAGTCAAACAAGGCGAGGATGGACGCGTCTGTCTCTGGCAGAGCTGCCGTCGGGTTCTGGGGGAATTCTTCATCCTCCTCTTCGTCCCCATTGTTGGCTTCTTCGTCCAAAATCTCTCCCGAGGCAGTAGCAAGAGTTTGTCTGCATTCATCAGGCCTCGTGTGTCAAACTCAACTGTCGAGTCCCCGACGGGTGCCGCCATGTCCAACTGTCCCCCCATTCGACCTGTCCACTGTCCTCCAGATCAATGTTCCTTAGCTCCGGTGTGGGAGTGAGCGGCTCTGTGAGGTCCGGGTCCCGTGTTGGCGTGGTGCCGTCCATGACCTTGGCCACGATGTCCACGCGACGCTTCCTCGCAGACTCTATCATCTGGCTGCAATACGGGCAGGAGTCGGGGGATTCCAGCGCTGTCTTAGCGTGAAACATCCCCAGGCAGACGGGACAGGCCTCGTGGGTGTCCATCGTCGAGAGGGAGTAGCCGCAGCCGCTGGGGCAGGCTCGGGAGCTGGGGCTTGCTGGCCTGCTGGTCCTCTTAGCATTCTTTGCTTTTCGCTTCCCTTTCTCAGGCGCCATGGCTGAGAAAGACAAGCTTGTTAGCTGTGCTAACGTTGTCCGAAGACGTCTCCTTCGTCGCGTCGCTTTCGCTGGCTAGCCCGCTACTCGTTAGCGGGGTAGCGGTGTGACGCAGTTAGGGCCATCGAGCGAAGCCGTCTGCGAAGAGAGAAGAAAAACCTCTATGTTAAATAAAAGACGCTGGACTAGCTTTTGCTAGCCCAGCCACACGCAGGAATTTTCTCTGTGCGTTCAGAGTAGGGAGCGAGCTCACCTCAGATAGAGTGATGTAGCTACAGAGGAGTCCCACGAAGTTCAGGTGTAAGCGAGGTGAAGGGCAAAAAAGAGAAAGTAAGATAGGCGCACGCGTCTTTATACCAAGAGGGCGGGGCCTCTGTGGTGACGCTGACGCCCACCTGCCGTAAAGGCGTGATTGTATTACTTCAGGTAACCGCGCGGGGTGCAATTCCCATAGTCATATGTTGCACTGAGTGAACCTGACTGATAAGGGAACTAAGATGGCCAATGCCATATTATATTGCTTAAAAGTGCAGTTTCCTCAGATGATTGTCGTGGTTGTCAATGGTAACATTGGACAGGGAGTGGCCACCCCCTGGTTTAGCCATTTTTCTGTGTGGTGGCGGAAATTGCCCCCTCCACTGGTCATGATGTCAGGATCCAGCATGTCCTGTGGAAACGTCTCTTTTCTTTATCCTTTTTTTTTCTACTGTGTACTGCTTAGCCGTTTTAGCTCAAGACTTATCTGGCTGGGATTTTAATTGTTCCATTACATTAGTGGTGTTTACTGAAGCTCTGTCACTTCCACAAGAAATACTCACGGAAAAAGCCTCATGTATCTTATTCTTTCCTGTTCCTTTCATTTTGTACTTTGAAAGGTTTACATAATGAAGACCTGTTATGATACATCACAACCTTTGACTTCAGCTGTTTCACAGAACAGCTGACATGAAACCATAGGCCAACAACAGAGATTGGGAGTGAAATGCTGTTATTCGGACCTTGATCTCTTACTTGATATTGGATTGAGACATCTGCAAATTTTGATGTGGTGGCTGATTAGTTTAAACTCAGTTTAGTGCCAGGATGTAGTCCAACATTTAGAGAGATGTAGACTTCAGCTTTAGAATCACAGTTACCAAAATGATGTAGAATATTTAGCACATCACTGATTTTCCGTTCCTACGGTCAAATTGTGAAGAATAGTTTGTTTCAGGCGGCCTGGCATCAACATCTGTGAACCAGAGATGATTTGAGATAATTTTCAACGAGACATAAAGTGCTCACATTGACACCTATTTTCAGCTCTAAATGACCCAAGGGGTTGTTGGTGGCCATTTGTGGTCTCAAGAAAAATACAGGCTGTTGTTTATGAGGTACACATGGAGGGAAAGAAAAGAACACAGCATGTCAGGTTCTTCAAAACGTGTCTGTGCTGAAAATTGAAAATGAACTAAATCAGTTCTGACTGGTTGTTACAAAATCATCCAAGCTGACTGTTCACAGTCACAGATACTGTGTGATAACCATTTCTCTGGAGGCTAAAGAGGAGCAATCATCATAATAATAAAAATTAAAAAAACATGATAGATGGAGCACATCAGGTATGGCAGCACACACACCAAGTCCTCCAGCTTGTCAGAGCAACCTTATTGAAAATAGTCACTTGTAGGTTTGGTGGGGATATTTTATGTCACTGTCAGTGTCAACCTTCATTAGAAAAGGTGTACATTTTACCAGAATGATTGTAGAAACTGTTCCTCTACAGTTTAAGAACTGAAACATTTGACAGGTTTTCAGAACTGCTCAAACTTCAATAGACCTTTTACCAGTTGACGTCATCACGCACAGCTCGCCTGAAACGAGCGTTCTGATTGGACGGCAAAAAGCCCTAACCGGATTCAGGGGCTAAGCAAGGGGTCGATGAGCTTCGTAATGATAGCGAGTTGTAATTTAGAAGCTTGTTTTCTTAAAATAGTGAACAACCGCTGGTCAAAATGCCTGAACATTGTGCCGCGGACACGAGAGGAGGAAACCGCACGCCCATACACATTGTCGACGGCAAAAAGCCCTAACCGGATTCAGGGGCTAAGCAAGGGGTCGATGAGCTTCGTAATGATAGCGAGTTGTAATTTAGAAGCTTGTTTTCTTAAAATAGTGAACAACCGCTGGTCAAAATGCCTGAACATTGTGCCGCGGACACGAGAGGAGGAAACCGCACGCCCATACACATTGTCTTAGACAGGGTTGCTTTTTTGGCTACAGATGAACCGTGCGCGCGGGGCTGCCTGGCCTGCACCTTCACCCAGCCAGGAGCCACTAAGTCCCGGCTACACCTGATCCAGTGCGCCCTGGAGGTCCAGAACCGGCTGGACCCAGCTAGGAGCCACTAAGTCCTGGCTACAGATGAACCGTGCGCGCGGGGCTACCTGCACCTTCACCCCAGCCAGGAGCCACTAAGTCCCGGCTCAAAAAATCATGCATTTACTGGTAGCTTAATGATTTTAGAAGATTCGGTTAACGGTTGGCTTATCAAACGTTTTGACATTCCACTCACCTGCTCTTCAGTGGGGCCGAAGGAAGAATCTCCTTGCATGTCGCAGGTCGAAACAGGCAGAAACCCCAACACACGCAGCGGAGACCGAAGAACAACGCGGTCTCGTCGAACTAGCTAGCTGCTGCTAGCTTAGCAGCTGTCCAGTAGCATTCCGCTGCGGGAGATCGTTCTCCGCCCTGTCTGTTTCCCATATCCA
This sequence comes from Garcialebias charrua, assembly GCA_038048925.1. NCBI lineage: Eukaryota > Metazoa > Chordata > Actinopteri > Cyprinodontiformes > Rivulidae > Garcialebias > Garcialebias charrua. Next base: position 28,235 of record JBBPBX010023636.1, on the reverse strand, counting down.
AGATGTAATGTAGGAACGTAATCCACGGAGCTTGGATCATTAATGTCCATGCCAGATAAAAAACGCACACACGTTGATGCTTCGTGCCGGGGTGAAATCCTGCCTGTACCGGCCGGCGGTGGTGCTGGTTTGCTCCACATCTTCCTTCTTTTAGTCGCTCTACTCGACTTTTCCAGAGGGACGTTGTAAAACGAACAAGTCTCACCTTCTTCTTTTACTCGTTGAAGTTGCCTGGAACAATTATAAACACAATAAAAGTCTTATTTCTCCACCGCGTCCGTTGCCAGCAACGACAACACTCCAGTTGCGTGCCCGTGCTTCCGGAAAATTCTGGAAAAATGCGAGTGCGCATGCGCGATGACGTCAACTGGTAAAAGGTCTATTAGACCGAGTGTCTCTGAAACATCAAAACTAAAGCAACGTCCATCCATCCATCAATGCATCTAGTCACCATTTCATCTATCCATCCACCCACTCATCCATCTATCCATCCATCCAGCCATCTGTCCATCGTCAATAACATTCATACATACATCTGTCCATCCATCCACCCATCCATCCATCCATCCACCCATCCATCCATCCATCCATCCATCCATCCATCCATCCATCCATGCGTCTGTCCATCCACCTACCCACCCACCCACACATCCTTCCATCCATCCATCTTGCATATATACCAGTGACGTGCGGTGAGGTTCATGGCTGGTGAGGCACTGTGCAGTTTTTTTTTTCATATGTATAATAAAAAACAGACAAAAACTGTTCTCCACGTTTTGGCTTCTGTCTGCCATAGCTTCTTCAGCACTTTGGATATTTTGGATAGCGTTATTTTCTTCTTTTATAATACATATTCGCCATTTGATTGGCAGCTGTTGTGTTTAAAATCTCATATCAGCAGTCTTTACACATACAAACTGTAGCACACAAAAAAGCACATTTAATTTGGAGAAAAAATTATTTTAGTCTTACCTTTACTTATAAATTAAATTAAACTATAACAAAATCTATTTTTATTTTACAGAAAAGAGCTGTGAGAATTATTCCAAGAAATCCTCAATGTCATCCATCTAATGTATTATTTAAACAACTCAAAGTACTTAAGTTTTATGATTTGGTGGACTATAATACTTTGTTAGCAATAGAACCCTCAAATGTTCAAATGTATTTTGTTAAGAGAGAAAGCTGCTAGTCTAAAGGGAACTGAAATTCTTGCAAAGCCAAGGTATAGGACTAGTTTGAAGGGACCTATTATTTCTTTAAAGGGAGTTGAATTGTGGAATGTTTTGGGAAATCATGTTAAAAATGTAAACTCTGTGCTGATGTTTAAAAATGATCAAAACTAAATTGTTAACAAAATACTAAAACTTTTAGTTAAGTGTTTAATGTTCTAGATATTTGTAGATTGTGAAAAGTTACAGTCAGTGCTTTAAGTGGGCCGGAACTCACCGGTACCCAGTTCCACCACTTCTAAATTTTAACCCTGAGAGTACCGGGACTCTTTTTAAGCGTAAGGTGCGTTCCGGAACTTTCGTCTTCTCCACTTGAAAGACCTGTGGCAGATTAGAATGCATCATTTCCCCCTGACTGGATTTCAAGAAAGAGTAATGCATCTTCACGACAATAAACCATCTTTGGTGGAGCGCGTCATTTTGGCCTATCACAACCTCAGGATAGACAGGGGGAGGAGACGACAGCGAAATCTGTAAAAAAACAAAAACAAACTGCAGCGCAACAGAGGAGCGCGAGGGAAGCGGAAGTAACTCCTCCAACGTGTGGGTAAAGTTAATATTTTTATACATGCAGTGGAGTAACCATTGTTTAGTAAAATGGCATGTTGTGTTACAAATAAAACTAAATAAAAATTATTAACAAAATAACAGTCAATTGCACCCCTAAAGCCACTGTGATAAAGTATCACATTAATTTTATTATTTTAGCCACAGGAGTGAATTTAAAAACAGGATGATGTCTGAACTAGTTGAATGAGGTGTCTCTAAAATATCCTGATTCATGATCAATAATCATTTCAACAATTTTTTAAATCTGTCCACAGGACCTGACTTTATTTTGTTAGATGTCTCTAAAATAGTTAGTGAATCATGTTTACATGTAGGTAAATATAGATGTTTAACAACTTGTTAAAATAGGAAATGGCATCTACTTTATTCAAAATTTCTTGCAAAACATCTTCAGCATATTTAAGAAACTAGTTTTTACTGTTAGTAAGTAAGTACGTTTTATTTATATAGCACATTTCACAGACATGAGAGTCACAAAGTGCTTTACAAAAGGAAAAATAAAATCACAGAAGTACTATACAGAAAAGGTAAAACATAACAAACTCTAAAATCAATGTACAAAATTAACCAAAAGCCTGTCTGAAGAGATAAGTCTTAAGTTTTTTAATGCATCTGTTGACTCGGAGCAGCGCATTGTTAGCAAAATGTTCTGCTGTATTTGACTTGCTGCTGTTGTTGGTTGTTAATTTTTTGGTTGACACAATCTTTCCTATTTATGTCCTCATTAAATTAGGTTAGTAAATGACTTTTACCTGAAGCATGTTAAAAAATTACAAAATCTTTCGGGGGGGTTGGCGCAACGTTTGTCACCTTTTTCATCCCTTCTGAGTTTGCAGGTATGCATATTATTATGACATTAGGGAGGGTACCGGCACTTATTTTTTTCCACTTAAAGCACTGAACAAAACTACAATTTTTATTTTTAAAGACTGTTTTTAGAATTACTCTGTTCTTAGGTTGTTTTTTTTTAAAGAAAAGTTATTTGAGTAATTCTCAAAACAGTGTTCTGGTAGTTATTTCTGTTGTACAACAGTTTATACCTTTTACAAAAAAAGTTTGTAACTATTTACTTTATTCTTTTATTGACTTCATTCTATATTTACTTATATTACTAATACTTATAATATTACTTATAATATTTACTTTATTCATCATCATCATCATCATCATCATCATCATCATCATCATCATCATCATCAACTTTATTCAACACTTGTGGTCCACAAAAATAAAAATAAAAACGTAACACACACAACACATACCGAAAAAAAATTAAAAAATATATAATAAAAAATAAAATCTTATAAGAGACTTGCATACCAATGATTCCACAGAGCCGACTGGTATCTTAGCGCACTGACAGAGGGATGTGAAAACATTACATTAAGCCTGTTCATGGAGCTGCACAAACGACACATTAACTTGTACATCAAATTTCTCATGAGTGCCTGAAACGTTCTGACACGTGCATTACAGAACATTTCACTTGCACTGCTGAACCTTGGTTTCTTAAGTAGAATTCTCAGGGAGTCATTATAAGCAACCTTAAGCTTCTGCATGCTAGCTTTTTTAAATTTACACCAAAAAGGAGCTGCATACAAGGATGTACAGTAAGATTTAAACAAACATATTTTTACCTCATTAGTGCACATGTGAAACTTCCTCCCCAGAGTGTTTGCCCGGGCGTACAACATGCGACACTGCCGATAAATGTCATCATCATCACATAGTTGGTCAGTGATGTAGTGACCCAGATATTTAGTTTTGGAGCAAACATTTAACTTTTGTCCTGACCAAAAAAAATAAAAATAAAATCAGGGAAACAGAGTTGTTTGTCTGCTTTAGTCCTACATATTAGCACAACCGTTTTCTTAGCATTATACTGCACATCAAATCTCATCCCATAATAAGAGCAGATATTCAGTAACTGTTGAAAACCAGCACTGCTGGGCGAGAGGACAGCCAGGTCATCAGCATACATAAAATGATTAACCAGGGTATCACCAATCACAAATCCAGTTTTACAGAGGTTCAATTCTTTAGACAGGTCGTCCATATAAATGTTAAACAGGGCAGGTGAAATCACTTTGATAAAAACATAAATCTTAATTAAAGCTGCAAGCAGCATTGAGGCCCTCGCAGCAAAGTGCCGCTATGGCCTTACGGCAACCGCGGAAGCTTCAGCTAGTCCACCCAGTGGCCATCACGAACGCTCTTGTGCCTATCCTGCACCCGTTCACAAGGGTGCACATTTGCCAACTCTTCAACATAGCCTGCGACCGTCGGAGCTCCAGCAATTCCTCCCAGTCACAATTGTGAACGCTCTCATTCCATTCCCGCACACATCCACCAGAGTTCACATATCCCAAATCTTCAAAATCACCTGCTGCCCATATCAGTCTCGTACTTGACCAGCTACAAGACTTACATGTTTGGCTGAAGTCCGACCTTCCAGACAGGAGTTACTGTGACTTCCTGTTTTGTCGCAAATGTTTGACGAGCACTTCCTTTATGCTTTTCAGCATGTCATGTATGGTAATCAACAGTTAGCGAATAAAGTTTTTGTATTTTATTTTACACAGGGCAAAGCTGGAAAAAAGTCACCCAATAATAGGTGGGTAGGGCTTACGTGATGTCATGGATCAATAATACCAATGTTTCTAGAAGTGCTCACTGATTACGCACAATAAATCTGGCATAAATTTGATGATGCATCACTGAGATATAACTGTTGGAATAATCTAGGTGTGGCACTGGAGTCAAAAGTTAAGAACAATACCAATGTGTGTAGAAGTGCTCACTGATCATACACGGCAAATCTGGTGCAGATCGGATTATGTTTCACTGATATATAACTTGGACTAATCTAGGGAGCACACTGGAGTCATATGTTAAACCACAAAATTAATGTGTCTAGAAGTGCTCACTGATGATGCACTATAAATCTTGTGCATATGGGATGATGTGTCACTGAGATATAATTGTTGGATTACCGTAATCTAGGCGGCACACTGGAGTCATATGTTAAACCACAATATCAATGTGTCTATAAGTGCTCACTGCTCACCAATTATGCTAAAAAAAATCTGGTGCAGATTGTTAGATGTATCACTGACATATAACTGTTGGAATAATCTAGGGGGCGCACTGGAGTGAAATGTTAAAGGTATTGTGACATGATGTTGGAAATTTGCATATTTGTCACAACATATATATATATCTTATATCATTCAGCTCTGTTCGTTTTTGCAAAATAAATTATAAATATATTAAAATTTTATTCCAATTTATGGTAATTTTTTCTCTGGGACACGCCCCTAGAAATCTGAGAATTTATGCAAAACTTCATGTGACGTACACGTGGGCACTGGGCATAAGGCGGAGCCTGCCTTGCCCGTTTGTTTGGTGTGTTAACTGCTTTCCATACGGATTAATTTCCTGAAAGATCGCCTCTTTTTTTTTTTGGGTGTAACTTGAAAAATGCCGTCACGTTGTAGCGCATTTATGTCGGCGCGATCAGGTAACATCTGTTGCTTGTTTTTATTTGGGGAGAGTCTATTAATGAGAGTTTTGGATGATTTACAGTCTTAAAATGATATATTTCAGACGCAACCTGGACCGTGTAAACAGATAGCTGCTATCAATATTAGCCTAGATACCAGTCAACACGGAGTGCTATTTATGTATTTTTAAATTATGTCGGCGCGATCAAGTAACATCAGTATGTGTTTTTATTCATGGAGGGTTTATTAATGAGAGCTTTGGATGATTTACTGTCTTAAAATGATAGATCTCAAACGCAATCGGACATGCTCAAAGCCACGAAGCTCCCTGCACGTTTTTTTAAAGCTGAATCGTAAAAGTTAATAAGTTTTCCATTAATAGAGTATACAATAAAATGATTTGAGCAAGATTAAAACTTCTACTGCTTATATTGACCTTCCAAAACTGAAGACAAATCGCTTAGATCAACACTAGAAATGCTGCACTCGTCTGAGTCGACAAGCTCCGCCATTATTGTTTACATGCGAGTTGAGCAGCGGCTCCCCACGGGTACGTCAAATGACGGTTTTGCGGAAGTGCGCAGAATTTTAGGGGCGTGTCCTAGAGAAATAACTACCATAACTTGGAATGAAATTTTAATATATTTATAATTTACTTTGATAAAACGAACAGAGATGAATGATATAAGATATATATGTTGTGACAAATATGCAAATTTCCAACATCATGTCACAATACCTTTAAACAACAACAACGTGTCTAGAAGTGCTCACTGATGACGTACAATAAAGCTGGTACATATTGGATGACATTTCACTGAAATCTAACTGTTGTAATAATCTAGGGGCCGCACTGGAGTCAAAAGTTATACAACAATACCAATGTGTGTAGAAGTGCACACTGATGACGTCCAAAAAATGTGGTGCATATCGGATGATGTATCACTGAGATCTAAATGTTAGAATAATGTAGGGGGCACACAGGAGCAAAACTTTAAACAATACCAATGTGTGTAGAGGTACTCACTGATTACAACAATAAATCTGGCGCATATCAGATGATGTATCACTGAGATATAACTGTTGGAAAAACCTAGGGGGCGCACTGGAGTGAAATGTTAAACAACAACACCAATGTGCCTAAAAGTGCTCACTAATGATGCACAATAAATCTGGTACATATTGGATTAAATTTCACTGATATACAGGTGATCCCCGACTTACGAGCGAGTTCTGTTCCTGCGAGGTGCTCGTAAGACGAAATCTCGTATGTCGGAACCCAAAACACGTGTCGCTCGTAAGTCCGGATTTTCGGTCGTAAGTCGGAAAATTTATGCTAGCGCTACTACGAACACTCGTTTTTCAACACAAACGTACATACTAGTTCATAAACATGCTCAGAAACTTGTTTACAAACGGTTAGCTAACCAGCATACCAGTGCTGTATTTTCTGTATGTTCTGTACAACTTTACTGTTCGTTAGTCAGCTCGTAAGTCCGGAACCTCGTATGTCGATGTGCTCGTAAGTTGGGGACTACCTGTAACTGGTGGAATAATCTAGAGGGCGCACTGGAGTCAATACCAATACAGTACCAATGTGTGTAGAAGTGCACACTGACGACGTCCAAAACATGTGGCACATATCGGATGAAGCATTACTGAGATATAACTGTAAGAGTAATGTAGGGGGCGCTGTGGAGGCTATTGGCCTTTTAAAATTTTATTTACCCTTTATTTATACAGGTAGTCTCAATGAGAAACGAGAACTCATTTTCAAGAGAGACCTCTTTTAGGGAGTAGATGGTGGGGGTTAAGGGCCTTGCTCAGAGGCCCAGAGTGGGACAAATGAGGGTGGAGACAGGTGTGGGTGTTTCACCTTTTCCGCCCACATTTTGATGTTGTCGGTAACGGGGCTTGAACCGGCGATCTTCCGATCACAGGCCCACCCTCTATAACCTCTGCACAACCACTCCCCACAATTATCATGGATTCCTGTTCAAGAGGTGGATAATGATCGATCATACTGATTTTGGTTCAGCTTGGTTCAAATCTGTGGAATTTAGAGCCACGGCGTCACTTCTGAATTTGCCACGCTCACATCCTGCAGCAAAAACGGTTTGCACTTTAAAGCAAGTCAGACCAACTTGTTAAATGTCTTCTAACACAGGATCATCTTGATTAGGTCAAGGGTGTCGGAGAGGGACTGTTCCAAGTAAAAAAAGTGACTTCCTGTTCTGAGGGGGTAGGGCTTTGATGACATCAGAATATGACCACAGAGGTTCGTCGGGCATCCAACAGGGATGACTCATGTTAAGTTTGGTACATTTTGGTCTTTCACTGTAAAAGTTATAGCGTTTTGAAATTTATGGCGTTAAGTGTAACTTTGAGGACTGGCCACGCCCCTTTAACATATACGAAAATGCAAGCTTTTGATAACTTACTCTCCAATGTGCTAAAGGTATTGTGACATGATGTTGGAAATTTGCATATTTGTCACAACATATATATCTTATATCATTCAGCTCTGTTCGTTTTTGCAAAATAAATTATAAATATATTAAAATTTCATTCCAAGTTATGGTAGTTTTTTCTCTGGGACACGCCCCTAAAAATCTGCGCACTTCCGCAAAACGTCATTGTGACGTACCCGTGGGTAGCCGCTGCTCAACGCGCATGTAAATAATAATGGCGGAGCATGTCGAACAAACACAACCTATTGTTAGTACATGAATGTATTAAAGCAATCGAAGGGTTATTATTCATCCTATACAGTTATTGGACACTCGATCAATTGAAAAGTGATTTAGACACGGTTTATTTCATACACAGTAGCTAAGTGAGGATAGCTTCGTGATGTGGCTTCTTTGTTCTTGGGCTGAGCTAACAGAGTCCCGATCGCGTCTGAGATCTATCATTTTAAGACAGTAAATCATCCAAAACTCTCATTAATAAACCTTCCCTGAATAAAGAAACTTACTGATGTTACTTGATCGCGCAGACATAATTTAAAAATACATAAATAGCAATGTGGCCTGTATCTCGGCTAGTGTGTTAGCAGCTATCTCGGCTAGTGTGTTAGCAGCGAACAAACACAACCTATTGTTAGTACATGAATGTATTAAAGCAATCGAATGGTTATTATTCATCCTATACAGTTATTGGACACTCGATCAATTGAAAAGTGATTTAGACACGGTTTATTTCATACACAATAGCTAAGTGAGGATAGCTTCGTGATGTGGCTTCTTTTTTCTTGGGCTAAGCTAACAGAGTCCCGATCGCATTTGAGATCTATCATTTTAAGACAGTAAGTCATCCAAAACTCTCATTAAAGGCACGGTCTGCAGTTTCTGTAATGCCCTGAAACTTAGGAAATTTTCGAGCAGAAACCCTTCTCCCTCCTCCCCCTTGCACTCTGGCTGACCTGCAACTCCGCCTCCTTAGCTCCTCCTCCACAGCTTGGCCTGTCTCGTGAACGCGCATGCATTGTAAACACAGTTCTAAGATGGCGTCGGCGCAGTCACTCGATCGACTATTTCCTTCTCAAATCTTTGCGTATTTGTAATAAAGTATCGTAAATTATGTATAACCCTTTCAATAAGTTGTGTTATAATACTTTGCTGCAGTGTGTGACATTTTATCTGTGTTACGCATCTAGTTTTGAAACATTCTCGATGGTCTTCAGACGAGGAATTTACACCCAGAGACCTACGGTCCGAAGAAGAGGAAAACAGCTGCGTGCTGTTGACACTCAGCTCTTGAGAAGAGTCAAACCTGGGTTGATGCACTACAGCTGGACTTGTTCATATTCTGGTTTTGTTACATAATGAGATTCGATGCTCACAGGGGGAGTTGATGAAAACAAACAGTTCTAGTCACCCTGTTTTCATGCAAACATTTAAATTGATGATTCTTCATGAACATGCAGTGAAATAATTTTCTATTTGAAAGAACACAGCGACAAAATCTTTTTTATTTATTTATTTAGACAATAAATACACAAAAAACCTAAATAAATATGTGACAAGGATCATCAAACCGTTACATAACGCACTTAAATAACCATAAATAAAGCACTGAGCATCCACCCTGATGTTAAATACTCTGTTGTGTACTTAGTTTGATTTAAATAACTTTTTAATAAAACTGGACAGAAATTAAACAGAACTTAATTAACTCCAAATTCTTCCTAACCTGCAGCCTTCAGGGCAACAGAACAGCAAGCAGGGCCCAGGTGACTGATCTGGTCTTCACTTAAGTGGGTCAGGTCAATAAATATGTGGAGCTTCTCCAGATTGTCAGCTTGTCCAAACATCTAAAGTCCATAGAGAACCACCTGATCTCCACTCTTTCATTTGTGTATATATATAATATATATATATATATATATATATATATATATATATATATATATATATATATATATATATATATATATATAGTTATAAATATAGGTATCTATATGTATATATACTATATATATATATAGTTATAAATATAGGTATCTATATAAAAAAATAACTATATTTATAACTACAGTATATATACTATATATATACTGTATATCTATATATGTATATATATCTATCTATATATATATATATATATATATATATATATATATATATATCTATATATATATATATATATATATATATATATGATGTAGAATGATGAACAGAAATTCTACCATTGCTGTTCATCATTCTTTAGTTAGTAGCAGGTCACTTTTGTAAATGAGCCCTCGAGGCTCAATGAGATTTACCTGACTAAATAAAGGTTGAATGAATGAATGACTATATATATATATACAGTATATATAAATAAAAAAATTAAGGTTCATTGATAAACTTCATCAACTCGTTTAAAAGTTCTTTTCTTTTAATTGAGGATTTTTGGGATTGAAATTGCCCCAAGGCCACACCCTGCCACAGATCTTTGGAGGACACCCCGCGTGGAGATGGTCTTCATCTGGTCTCCATGGGTCAGTCCTCAGTGCTGGTTGATCACCTTCGGTCTCACGCAGGTGCAACCCACTGAGATGAGTTTGGACTCCAGGCGGTAGTGGTAGCTGTGCCTGGCCCTGGCGTCTTGACTCGCCTCAGAACCAGCACCTGATGCAGAATGGGACGGGACTCCAGGCCCCCGTCCTCCAGTCCTTGGTGGTCCAGGCAGGTTTTGAGCAAACAGTGAGCCTGCGACAGCGCATGAGGGAACATGTTGTCATCCCTGGAGATGCTGAGGACAGAGAGGAGACAAAAAACTGTTAACAGGACTCTGAGCTTCATGAAGGACAACACACTGAGGAGCTGAAGCCTCACTTGTAGGTCCACGGTGAGATGGAGTCGCTGGCCAAAGAACTGACTTTTAGGCTGGGAACTAAATTGTTTGGGTCCAAACGCAGAGGGACCGTTTCTTCTGCTAATCCTTCAAAGGACTTCCTGTGTGGCTTTGCTGCTGTCTGTGGGACCACCACCACCATCATCATCAACAGGACAGCGCTGACAACCTGAGGAAGAAGAACATTCATTCATTCAACCTTTATTTATACAGGCTAGCCTCGTTGAGCCACGGGGACTCATTTACAAGAGAGACCTGTCTCACTCACACCTAGGGTCAATTTAGAGTTACCAATCAGCCTAACATGCATGTTTTTGGACTGTGGGAGGAAACCGGAGCACCCGGAGAAAACCCACG
>JBBPBX010023635.1:0-40365 GCA_038048925.1 Garcialebias charrua | reverse complement strand
CACAACATGAAGTCAACTGATGGATCGACACTGGTCACTCGACATGAGTTCAACTGACGGACCGACACAGGTCACATGACCTGAGGTCAACTGACGGACCGACATAGGTCACACGACATGAAATCAACTGATGGACCGACACTGGTCACTCGACATGAGGTCAACTGACGGACCGACACAGGTCACACGGCATGAGGTCAACTGACGTACCGACACAGGTCACATGACCTGAGGTCAACTGACGGACCGACACAGGTCACATGACCTGAGGTCAAGTGACGGACCGACATAGGTCACACGGCATGAGGTCAACTGACACAACGACACAGGTCACATGACATGAAGTCAACTGTTGGACCGACACATGTCACACGGCATGAGGTCAACTGACATACCAACACAGGTCACATGACCTGAGGTCAACTGACACAACGACACAGGTCACATGACATGAAGTCAACTGATGGACCGACACAGGTCACACGGCATGAGGTCAACTGACGTACCAACACAGGTCACATGACCTGAGGTCAACTGACACAACGACACAGGTCACATGACATGAAGGCAACTGACGGACCGACACAGGTCACATGACCTGAGGTAAACTGACGGACCGACATAGGTCACATGACCTGAGGTCAAGTGACGGACCAACATATGTAGCCCACTGAAAGGGACCAGGGGATTTAGAAGCCAAGTTCACTTGCGCAAAAAAGCGCAACCTTAGTCAAATTAGTGTGCCCCCTCCTGTGGTGCGCCAGTAATGGCCTTATTTACAAAACAAAAGCGCCTGTTAACAGCTCATTATAGGATGTTAGCTAAAATCCTTCGGGTCACTCGACCCGTCTCTGGGTTCCAAAGGTAGAAATGTTGAATGACCCTTCTCTGGGACTTCTAGTGTTAAAAGTCTGATGCTCTACTGACTGAGCTACCCAGGCTCTAGCATACCTTTCTTTCTATGTGTGTAGTTCATTCAACCTTTATTCACATAGATTAGTCTCATTGCGCAAAGAGCAGTATTTTCCAAAGGAGTCCTGTTAAACGAGCACATCGCCTGAACAGGGACTTGAACCCTGGACCCTCAGATTAAAAGTCTGATGCTCTACAAACTGAGCTACCCAGGCTGTGGCATGCCTCTGTGTCTATGTGTGTAGTTCATTCAACCTTTATTCACATAGATTAGTCTCATTGAGCAAAGAGCAATATTTTCCAAGGGAGTCCTGTAAAAGGAGCACATCGCCTAAACAGGGACTTGAACCCTGGACCCTCAGATTAAAAGTCTGATGCTCTACCGACTGAGCTACCCAGGCTCTAGCAAGTCTCTCTGTCTATGTGTGTAGTTCATTCAACCTTTATTAACATAGATTAGTCTGATTGAGCAAAGAGCAGTCTTTTCCAAGAGAGTCCTGTAAAAGGATCACATCGCCTGAACAGGGACTTGAAACATGGACCCTCAGATTAAAAGTCTGATGCTCTACCGACTGAGCTACCCAGGCTCTAGCATGCCTCTGTGTCTATGTGTGTAGTTCATTCAACCTTTATTCACATAGATTAGTATCATTGAGCAAAGAGCAATCTTTTCCAAGGAAGTCCTGTAAAAGGAGCACATCACCTGAACAGGGACTTGAACCCTGGACCCTCAGATTAAAAGTCTGATGCTCTACCGACTGAGCTACCCAGGCTCTAGCATACCTCTGTGTCTATGTGTGTAGTTCATTCAACCTTTATTCACATAGATTAGTATCTTTGAGAAAAGAGCACTCTTTTCCAAGGGAGTCCTGTAAAAGGAGCACATTGCCTGAACAGGGACATGAAACTTGGACCCTCAGATTAAATGTCTGATGCTCTAATGACTGAGCTACCTAGGATCTAGCATGTTGCTCTGTCTATATGTGTAGTTCATTCAACCTTTATTCAATTAGATTAGTCTAATTGAGCAAAGAGCAGTCTTTTCCAAGAGAGTCCTGTAAAAGGAGCACATCGCCTGAAATGGGACATGAACCCTGGACCCTCAGATTAAAAGTTTGATGCTCTACCGACTGAGCTAACCAGGCTTTAGCATACCTCTCTTTCTATGTGTGTAGTTCATTAAACCTTTATTCACATAGATTAGTCCCACTGAGCAAAGAGCAGTATTTTCCAAAGGAGTACTAGAGCACATCGCCTTAACAGGGACTTGAACCCTGGACGCTCAGATTAAAAGTCTGATGCTCTACCGACTGAGCTACCCAGGCTCTAGCTTGTCTTTGTGTCTATGTGTCTAGTTCATTCAACCTTTATTTACATAGATTAGACTCATTGAGCAAAGAGCAGTCTTTTCCAAGGGAGTCCTGTAAAAGGAGCACATCGCCTGAACAGGGACTTGAACCCTCAACCCTCAAATTAAAAGTCTGATGCTCTACAGACTGAGCTACCCAAGCTCTAGCATGCCTCTTGGTCTATGTGTGTAGTTCATTTAACCTTTATTCACGTAGATTAGTCTAATAGAGCAAAGAGCAGTCTTTTCCATATGAGTCCTGTAAAAAGAGCACATCGCATGAACAGGGACTTGAACCCTGGACCCTCAGATTAAAAGTCTGATGCTCTACCGACTGAGCTACCCAGGCTCTAGCATGCCTCTGTGTCTATGTGTGTAGTTCATTCAACCTTTATTCACATAGATTCTTCTCATTGAGCAAAGAGCAATCTTTTCCAAGGGAGTCCTGTAAAAGGAGCACATCGCTTGAACAGGGACTAGAACCCTGGACCCTCAGATTAAAAGTCTGATGCTTTACCGGCTGAGCTACCCAGGGCTCTAGCATGCTTCTGTGTCTATGTGTGTAGTTCATTAAACCTTTATTTACATAGATTAGTCTAATTGAGCAAAGAGCAGTCTTTTCCAAGGGAGTCCTGTAAAAGGAACACATCGCCTGAACAGGGACTTGAACCCTGGACCCTCAGATTAAAAGTCTGATGCTCTACCGACTGAGCTACCTAGGCTCTAGCACGTCTCGCTGTCTATGTGTGTAGTTCATTCAACCTTAATTCACATAGATTAGTATAATTGAGCAAAGAGCACTCTTTTCCAAGGGAGTCCTGTAAAAGGAGCACATTGCCTGAACAGGGACATGAACCTTGGACCCTCAGATTAAATGTCTGATGCTCTACTGACTGAGCTACCCAGGCTCTAGCATGCCTCGTTGTCTATATGTGTAGTTCATTCAACATTTATTCACATAGATTAGTCTCATTGAGCAAAAAGCAAACTTTTCCAAGGGAGTCCTGTAAAAGGAGCACATCGCCTGAACAGTGACTTGAACCCTGGACCCTCAGATTAAAAGTCTGATGCTCTACTGACTGAGCTACCCAGGCTCTAGCATGCCTCTTTGTCTATGTGTGTAGTTCATTTAACCTTTATTCACATAGATTAGTCTAATTGTGCAAAGAGCAGTCTTTTCCATGCGAGTCCTTTAAAAAGAGCACATCGCCTGAACAGGGACTTGAACCCTGGACCCTCAGATTAAAAGTCTGATGCTCTACCGACAGAGCTACCCAGGCTCTAGCATGCCTCTGTGTCTATGTGTGTAGTTCATTCAACCTTTATTCACATAGATTAGTATCATTGAGCAAAGAGCAATCTTTTCCAAGGGAGTCCTGTAAAAGTAGCACATCGCTTGAAAAGGGACTTGAACCTTGGACCCTCAGATTAAAAGTTTGATGCTCTACCGACTGAGCTACCCAGACTCTAGCATACCTCTCTGTCTATGTGTGTAGTTCATTCAACCTTTATTCACATAGATTAGTATCATTGAGCAAAGAGCAATCTTTTCCAAGGGAGTCCTATAAAAGGAGCATATCGCCTGAACAGGGAATTGAACCCTGGACCCTCAGATTTAAAGTCTGATGCTCTACCGACTGAGCTACCCAGGCTCCAGCATGGCTCTCTGTCTATGTGTGTAGTTCATTCAACCTTTATTTACATAGATTAGTCTAATTGAGCAAAGAGCAGTCTTTTCCAAGAGAGTCCTGTAAATGGAGCACATCGCCTGAACAGGGACTTGAACCCTGGACCCTCAGATTAAAAGTCTGATGCTCTACTGACTGAGCTACCCAGGCTCTAGCATACCTTTCTTTCTATGTGTGTAGTTCATTCAACCTTTATTCACATAGATTAGTCTCATTGCGCAAAGAGCAGTATTTTCCAAAGGAGTCCTGTTAAACGAGCACATCGCCTGAACAGGGACTTGAACCCTGGACCCTCAGATTAAAAGTCTGATGCTCTACCGACTGAGCTACCCAGGCTCTAGCATGTCTCTCTGTCTATGTGTGTAGTTCATTCCACCTTTATTCACATAGATTAGTCTCATTGAGCAAAGAGCAATATTTTCCAAGGGAGTCCTGTAAAAGGAGCACATCGCCTAAACAGGGACTTGAACCCTGGACCCTCAGATTAAAAGTCTGATGCTCTACTGACTGAGCTACCCAGGCTCTAGCATACCTTTGTGTCTATGTGTGTAGTTACTTAAACCTTTATTCACATAGATTAGTCTCATTGAGCAAAGAGCAGTCTTTCCAAGGGAGTCTTGTAAAAGGAGCAAATTGCCTGAACAGGGACTTGAACCCTGGACCCTCAGATTTAAAGTCTGATGCTCTACCGACTGAGCTACCCAGGCTCTAGCATGCCTCTCTGTCTATGTGTGTAGTTCATTCAACCTTTAGTTACATAGATTAGTCTAATTGAGCAAAGAGCAGTCTTTTCCAAGAGAGTCCTGTAAATGGAACACATCGTCTGAACAGGGACTTGAACCCTGGACCCTCAGATTAACACTAGAAGTCCCAGGATTTTCGACCTCCCCCCAGAAGTCCTGAAAGAGGGTCAAAAGACCCTTAGTCCAAACCAACCATTAGTGGGCCATTAGTGGGTCCACATTAGTGGGCCATTAACTGCCTTTTGTTATAAATATGCGTGCACACAACTCAGACACCCCCACCACACCAGACTGCACAAACTGCATTCCAATGTTTCCACCAGGTAAGTAAGACTCTGCTTGCACTTCCCCCCTTAGTCAGAAGAGAGGCCCTGACCTGAATTCACACATAACAGACCCTGAAGTTATCTCACAGTTGAACATTTTGGGACATCCACTGAACGTAAAGCTTTGTCTGCTCCAGAACAATTTTATTCATAAAATTGTCTTATTCTGCTGTGCTGACAATCCTGTAACTTTGATGTTCTGTCAAATAAATTATTTTGCTTACAAGTACTGTCTCTCTCCTTGTCCTTGGCACATGTATATACGGTGCGTGCCGGCACATGCAGGTGGCCCATTGCTGTGTTCTAAAACATGCTTGACCTATTGTTGTCCGTCACCTGACGGACAGACACATGTCACATGACATGAAGTCAACTGACGGACCGACATAGGTCACACGACATGAGGTCAACTGACGGACCGACACAGGTCACATGACATGAGGTCAACTGACGGACCGACAAATGTCACATGACCTGAGGTCAAGTGACGGACCAACACAGGTCACATGACCTGAGGTCAAGTGACAGACCAACACAGGTCACACGACATGAAGTCAACTGACAGACCGACACAGGTCACATGACATGAGATCAAGTGATGGACCGACACAGGTCACATGACCTGAGGTCAAGTGACGGACCGACATAGGTCACATGACCTGAGGTCAACTGACAAAATGACACAAGTCACATGACATGGTCAACTGACGGACCGACACTGGTCACACGACATGAGGTCAACTGACGGACCAACACGGGTCACTTGACCTGAGGTCAACTGACGGACCGACATAGGTCACACAACATGAAGTCAACTGATGGATCGACACTGGTCACTCGACATGAGTTCAACTGACGGACCGACACAGGTCACATGACCTGAGGTCAACTGACGGACCGACATAGGTCACACGACATGAAATCAACTGATGGACCGACACTGGTCACTCGACATGAGGTCAACTGACGGACCGACACAGGTCACACGGCATGAGGTCAACTGACGTACCGACACAGGTCACATGACCTGAGGTCAACTGACGGACCGACACAGGTCACATGACCTGAGGTCAAGTGACGGACCGACATAGGTCACACGGCATGAGGTCAACTGACACAACGACACAGGTCACATGACATGAAGTCAACTGTTGGACCGACACATGTCACACGGCATGAGGTCAACTGACATACCAACACAGGTCACATGACCTGAGGTCAACTGACACAACGACACAGGTCACATGACATGAAGTCAACTGATGGACCGACACAGGTCACACGGCATGAGGTCAACTGACGTACCAACACAGGTCACATGACCTGAGGTCAACTGACACAACGACACAGGTCACATGACATGAAGGCAACTGACGGACCGACACAGGTCACATGACCTGAGGTAAACTGACGGACCGACATAGGTCACATGACCTAAGGTCAAGTGACGGACCAACATATGTAGCCCACTGAAAGGGACCAGGGGATTTAGGGCCAGTTTACACGGCACGTATTTTGAGTGTAACCGCTACTTTCTCTTTGCGACTTTGCTTATCGCCTACACGACGCTGCTGGCCCCCCTCGATGACACCGATACTTTTCTGACCCTGCTCTCAAGGTGGAACTTTTTCGCTGACCCCCCGTTGATAATGTAAACATCTCCCGGAGCTTTTGTTTGAACACATGCACGCAGCACGCACGCGCAGACAGCCGGCATTTTAACAATGGCGGTGGACTGGACAGTGGACACACGCACCACTTTCTGAACTATAGCTGATGGAATATATTTTGATTCTCATATTTAATTATTCTACACCTTACCTGCATCTGTGTTGGAAGAGAGCCAGCTGCCTGGATCCAGTTGTCGCTGTTAACGAGGCAGTCGGACATTTCACGTGTCACGCTGCACTATAACATACTAAATGTGCTATATATTAACAGTTTAACAATAATAAACAGTATTTATGTTAGCGTGGGAGATATTTACATTTATCTGAGCTAAATGAAGCTATCTGGACTCGTTACGTCATGCCTAACATGCTGCATGTTGAAAATGAAGACACCAGGTTGATTTTTAATTTATTTATTTATTCAACACCACAAACTCATGTCACAAACACTGAGAATTAAATTGAACACTTTTTAAAACACGTTAATCGAACTTTAATGAACTGGACTCTCTTGTTTTCATCCCACTGGACCCACATCCGAACCGCCGGTCCGCTTCGTGGAACGACAGCTTCGACCTCGCAGGAAAAAAATAAAAATAAAACCTCAGTTGGTTGTTCTGTGATCGAACTAAACACAAGGAAAGATTATTAAGAACATCGTTTACCTTGTAGCGCTGCTGTAAATCAGCTGATTCTCACGGACTAAAGTCAGACATGTTGACTCGGTTCCGGTCCAGACGTCCAGTCAGCTGGTGTGCAGCGGCCCCACTTGGTGTCAGATCTGTTGACTCTTATCCAAATTCCAGCTTTAACTTGTTGTTAACTTGTTGACAACAACTTGTAGTAGCTGAACTTTTAGCCAGAGAGGAAAACAGGCTGCCTCGTCTGCTCTGTTTACCTCAGGCAGGCAGCAGTGGCGCATGCGCAGTAGTGAAGGTTCCAAAGATCACAGCGCCATCTACAGGCCCAGCATGGTAACTACAGTAAATTCATGAGTACGGGGGGTGGGGGGGAGAGAGTCGTATCCACAGAATTCGCCCATGTCAACGCAAAACTTTTCACCTAATTAACATACCCAAAAGTTGCGTTTCCCCCACACAGTGTCCGTGTAAACAGGGCCTTAGAAGCCAAGTTCACTTGCGCAAAAAAGCGCAACCTTAGTCAAATTAGTGTGCCCCCTCCTGTGGTGCGCCAGTAATGGCCTTATTTACAAAACAAAAGCGCCTGTTAACAGCTCATTATAGGATGTTAGCTAAAATCCTTCGGGTCACTCGACCCGTCTCTGGGTTCCAAAGGTAGAAATGTTGAATGACCCTTCTCTGGGACTTCTAGTGTTAAAAGTCTGATGCTCTACTGACTGAGCTACCCAGGCTCTAGCATACCTTTCTTTCTATGTGTGTAGTTCATTCAACCTTTATTCACATAGATTAGTCTCATTGCGCAAAGAGCAGTATTTTCCAAAGGAGTCCTGTTAAACGAGCATATCGCCTGAACAGGGACTTGAACCCTGGACCCTAAGATTAAAAGTCTGATGCTCTACCGACTGAGCTACCCAGGCTCTAGCATGTCTCTGTGTCTATGTGTGTAGTTCATTCAACCTTTATTCACAGAGATTCTTCTCATTGAGCAAAGAGCAATCTTTTCCAAGGGAGTCCTGTAAAAGGAGCACATCGCTTGAACAGGGACTAGAACCCTGGACCCTCAGATTAAAAGTCTGATGCTTTACCGGCTGAGCTACCCAGGGCTCTAGCATGCTTCTGTGTCTATGTGTGTAGTTCATTAAACCTTTATTTACATAGATTAGTCTAATTGAGCAAAGAGCAGTCTTTTCCAAGGGAGTCCTGTAAAAGGAACACATCGCCTGAACAGGGACTTGAACCCTGGACCCTCAGATTAAAAGTCTGATGCTCTACCGACTGAGCTACCTAGGCTCTAGCACGCCTCTCTGTCTATGTGTGTAGTTCATTCAACCTTAATTCACATAGATTAGTATAATTGAGCAAAGAGCAGTCTTTTCCATGTGAGTCCTGTAAAAAGAGCACATCGCCTGAACAGGGACTTGAACCCTGGACCCTCAGATTAAAAGTCTGATGCTCTACCGACAGAGCTACCCAGGCTCTAGCATGCCTCTGTGTCTATGTGTGTAGTTCATTCAACCTTTATTCACATAGATTAGTATCATTGAGCAAAGAGCAATCTTTTCCAAGGGAGTCCTGTAAAAGTAGCACATCGCCTGAACAGGGACTTGAACCTTGGACCCTCAGATTAAAAGTTTGATGCTCTACCGACTGAGCTACCCAGACTCTAGCATACCTCTCTGTCTATGTGTGTAGTTCATTCAACCTTTATTCACATAGATTAGTATCATTGAGCAAAGAGCAATCTTTTCCAAGGGAGTCCTATAAAAGGAGCATATCGCCTGAACAGGGAATTGAACCCTGGACCCTCAGATTTAAAGTCTGATGCTCTACCGACTGAGCTACCCAGGCTCCAGCATGGCTCTCTGTCTATGTGTGTAGTTCATTCAACCTTTATTTACATAGATTAGTCTAATTGAGCAAAGAGCAGTCTTTTCCAAGAGAGTCCTGTAAATGGAGCACATCGCCTGAACAGGGACTTGAACCCTGGACCCTCAGATTAAAAGTCTGATGCTCTACTGACTGAGCTACCCAGGCTCTAGCATACCTTTCTTTCTATGTGTGTAGTTCATTCAACCTTTATTCACATAGATTAGTCTCATTGCGCAAAGAGCAGTATTTTCCAAAGGAGTCCTGTTAAACGAGCACATCGCCTGAACAGGGACTTGAACCCTGGACCCTCAGATTAAAAGTCTGATGCTCTACCGACTGAGCTACCCAGGCTCTAGCATGTCTCTCTGTCTATGTGTGTAGTTCATTCCACCTTTATTCACATAGATTAGTCTCATTGAGCAAAGAGCAATATTTTCCAAGGGAGTCCTGTAAAAGGAGCACATCGCTTGAACAGGGACTAGAACCCTGGACCCTCAGATTAAAAGTCTGATGCTTTACCGGCTGAGCTACCCAGGGCTCTAGCATGCTTCTGTGTCTATGTGTGTAGTTCATTAAACCTTTATTTACATAGATTAGTCTAATTGAGCAAAGAGCAGTCTTTTCCAAGGGAGTCCTGTAAAAGGAACACATCGCCTGAACAGGGACTTGAACCCTGGACCCTCAGATTAAAAGTCTGATGCTCTACCGACTGAGCTACCTAGGCTCTAGCACGCCTCTCTGTCTATGTGTGTAGTTCATTCAACCTTAATTCACATAGATTAGTATAATTGAGCAAAGAGCAAACTTTTCCAATGGAGTCCTGTAAAAGGAGCACATCGCCTGAACAGGGACTTGAACCATAGACCCTCAGATTAAAAGTCTGATGCTCTACCGGCTGAGCTACCCAGGGCTCTAGCATGCTTTTGTGTCTATGTGTGTAGTTCATTAAACCTTTATTTACATAGATTAGTCTAATTGAGCAAAGAGCAGTCTTTTCCAAGGGAGTCCTGTAAAAGGAGCACATCGCCTGAACAGGGACTTGAACCCTGGACCCTCAGATTAAAAGTCTGATGCTCTACCGACTGAGCTACCCAGGCTCTAGCATGCCTTTCTGTCTATGTGTGTAGTTCATTCAACCTTTATTCACATAGATTAGTATCTTTGAGAAAAGAGCACTCTTTTCCAAGGGAGTCCTGTAAAAGGAGCACATTGCCTGAACAGGGACATGAACCTTGGACCCTCAGATTAAATGTCTGATGCTCTACTGACTGAGCTACCCAGGCTCTAGCATGCCTCGCTGTCTATATGTGTAGTTCATTCAACATTTATTCACATAGATTAGTCTCATTGAGCAAAAAGCAAACTTTTCCAAGGGAGTCCTGTAAAAGGAGCACATCGCCTGAACAGTGACTTGAACCCTGGACCCTCAGATTAAAAGTCTGATGCTCTACTGACTGAGCTACCCAGGCTCTAGCATGCCTCTTTGTCTATGTGTGTAGTTCATTTAACCTTTATTCACATAGATTAGTCTAATTGAGCAAAGAGCAGTCTTTTCCATGTGAGTCCTGTAAAAAGAGCACATCGCCTGAACAGGGACTTGAACCCTGGACCCTCAGATTAAAAGTCTGATGCTCTACCGACAGAGCTACCCAGGCTCTAGCATGCCTTTGTGTCTATGTGTGTAGTTCATTCAACCTTTATTCACATAGATTAGTATCATTGAGCAAAGAGCAATCTTTTCCAAGGGAGTCCTGTAAAAGTAGCACATCGCCTGAACAGGGACTTGAACCTTGGACCCTCAGATTAAAAGTTTGATGCTCTACCGACTGAGCTACCCAGACTCTAGCATACCTCTCTGTCTATGTGTGTAGTTCATTCAACCTTTATTCACATAGATTAGTATCATTGAGCAAAGAGCAATCTTTTCCAAGGGAGTCCTATAAAAGGAGCATATCGCCTGAACAGGGAATTGAACCCTGGACCCTCAGATTTAAAGTCTGATGCTCTACCGACTGAGCTACCCAGGCTCCAGCATGGCTCTCTGTCTATGTGTGTAGTTCATTCAACCTTTATTTACATAGATTAGTCTAATTGAGCAAAGAGCAGTCTTTTCCAAGAGAGTCCTGTAAATGGAGCACATCGCCTGAACAGGGACTTGAACCCTGGACCCTCAGATTAAAAGTCTGATGCTCTACTGACTGAGCTACCCAGGCTCTAGCATACCTTTCTTTCTATGTGTGTAGTTCATTCAACCTTTATTCACATAGATTAGTCTCATTGCGCAAAGAGCAGTATTTTCCAAAGGAGTCCTGTTAAACGAGCACATCGCCTGAACAGGGACTTGAACCCTGGACCCTCAGATTAAAAGTCTGATGCTCTACCGACTGAGCTACCCAGGCTCTAGCATGCCTCTCTGTCTATGTGTGTAGTTCATTCCACCTTTATTCACATAGATTAGTCTCATTGAGCAAAGAGCAATATTTTCCAAGGGAGTCCTGTAAAAGGAGCACATCGCCTAAACAGGGACTTGAACCCTGGACCCTCAGATTAAAAGTCTGATGCTCTACTGACTGAGCTACCCAGGCTCTAGCATACCTTTGTGTCTATGTGTGTAGTTACTTAAACCTTTATTCACATAGATTAGTCTCATTGAGCAAAGAGCAGTCTTTCCAAGGGAGTCTTGTAAAAGGAGCAAATTGCCTGAACAGGGACTTGAACCCTGGACCCTCAGATTTAAAGTCTGATGCTCTACCGACTGAGCTACCCAGGCTCTAGCATGCCTCTCTGTCTATGTGTGTAGTTCATTCAACCTTTAGTTACATAGATTAGTCTAATTGAGCAAAGAGCAGTCTTTTCCAAGAGAGTCCTGTAAATGGAACACATCGTCTGAACAGGGACTTGAACCCTGGACCCTCAGATTAACACTAGAAGTCCCAGGATTTTCGACCTCCCCCCAGAAGTCCTGAAAGAGGGTCAAAAGACCCTTAGTCCAAACCAACCATTAGTGGGCCATTAGTGGGTCCACATTAGTGGGCCATTAACTGCCTTTTGTTATAAATATGCGTGCACACAACTCAGACACCCCCACCACACCAGACTGCACAAACTGCATTCCAATGTTTCCACCAGGTAAGTAAGACTCTGCTTGCACTTCCCCCCTTAGTCAGAAGAGAGGCCCTGACCTGAATTCACACATAACAGACCCTGAAGTTATCTCACAGTTGAACATTTTGGGACATCCACTGAACGTAAAGCTTTGTCTGCTCCAGAACAATTTTATTCATAAAATTGTCTTATTCTGCTGTGCTGACTATCCTGTAACTTTGATGTTCTGTCAAATAAATTATTTTGCTTACAAGTACTGTCTCTCTCCTTGTCCTTGGCACATGTATATACGGTGCGTGCCGGCACATGCAGGTGGCCCATTGCTGTGTTCTAAAACATGCTTGACCTATTGTTGTCCGTCACCTGACGGACAGACACAGGTCACATGACATGAAGTCAACTGACGGACCGACATAGGTCACACGACATGAGGTCAACTGACGGACCGACACAGGTCACATGACATGAGGTCAACTGACGGACCGACAAATGTCACATGACCTGAGGTCAAGTGACGGACCAACACAGGTCACATGACCTGAGGTCAAGTGACAGACCAACACAGGTCACACGACATGAAGTCAACTGACAGACCGACACAGGTCACATGACATGAGATCAAGTGATGGACCGACACAGGTCACATGACCTGAGGTCAAGTGACGGACCGACATAGGTCACATGACCTGAGGTCAACTGACAAAATGACACAAGTCACATGACATGGTCAACTGACGGACCGACACTGGTCACACGACATGAGGTCAACTGACGGACCAACACGGGTCACTTGACCTGAGGTCAACTGACGGACCGACATAGGTCACACAACATGAAGTCAACTGATGGATCGACACTGGTCACTCGACATGAGTTCAACTGACGGACCGACACAGGTCACATGACCTGAGGTCAACTGACGGACCGACATAGGTCACACGACATGAAATCAACTGATGGACCGACACTGGTCACTCGACATGAGGTCAACTGACGGACCGACACAGGTCACACGGCATGAGGTCAACTGACGTACCGACACAGGTCACATGACCTGAGGTCAACTGACGGACCGACACAGGTCACATGACCTGAGGTCAAGTGACGGACCGACATAGGTCACACGGCATGAGGTCAACTGACACAACGACACAGGTCACATGACATGAAGTCAACTGTTGGACCGACACATGTCACACGGCATGAGGTCAACTGACATACCAACACAGGTCACATGACCTGAGGTCAACTGACACAACGACACAGGTCACATGACATGAAGTCAACTGATGGACCGACACAGGTCACACGGCATGAGGTCAACTGACGTACCAACACAGGTCACATGACCTGAGGTCAACTGACACAACGACACAGGTCACATGACATGAAGGCAACTGACGGACCGACACAGGTCACATGACCTGAGGTAAACTGACGGACCGACATAGGTCACATGACCTAAGGTCAAGTGACGGACCAACATATGTAGCCCACTGAAAGGGACCAGGGGATTTAGGGCCAGTTTACACGGCACGTATTTTGAGTGTAACCGCTACTTTCTCTTTGAGACTTTGCTTATCGCCTACACGACGCTGCTGGCCCCCCTCGATGACACCGATACTTTTCTGACCCTGCTCTCAAGGTGGAACTTTTTCGCTGACCCCCCGTTGATAATGTAAACATCTCCCGGAGCTTTTGTTTGAACACATGCACGCAGCACGCACGCGCAGACAGCCGGCATTTTAACAATGGCGGTGGACTGGACAGTGGACACACGCACCACTTTCTGAACTATAGCTGATGGAATATATTTTGATTCTCATATTTAATTATTCTACACCTTACCTGCATCTGTGTTGGAAGAGAGCCAGCTGCCTGGATCCAGTTGTCGCTGTTAACGAGGCAGTCGGACATTTCACGTGTCACGCTGCACTATAACATACTAAATGTGCTATATATTAACAGTTTAACAATAATAAACAGTATTTATGTTAGCGTGGGAGATATTTACATTTATCTGAGCTAAATGAAGCTATCTGGACTCGTTACGTCATGCCTAACATGCTGCATGTTGAAAATGAAGACACCAGGTTGATTTTTAATTTATTTATTTATTCAACACCACAAACTCATGTCACAAACACTGAGAATTAAATTGAACACTTTTTAAAACACGTTAATCGAACTTTAATGAACTGGACTCTCTTGTTTTCATCCCACTGGACCCACATCCGAACCGCCGGTCCGCTTCGTGGAACGACAGCTTCGACCTCGCAGGAAAAAAATAAAAATAAAACCTCAGTTGGTTGTTCTGTGATCGAACTAAACACAAGGAAAGATTATTAAGAACATCGTTTACCTTGTAGCGCTGCTGTAAATCAGCTGATTCTCACGGACTAAAGTCAGACATGTTGACTCGGTTCCGGTCCAGACGTCCAGTCAGCTGGTGTGCAGCGGCCCCACTTGGTGTCAGATCTGTTGACTCTTATCCAAATTCCAGCTTTAACTTGTTGTTAACTTGTTGACAACAACTTGTAGTAGCTGAACTTTTAGCCAGAGAGGAAAACAGGCTGCCTCGTCTGCTCTGTTTACCTCAGGCAGGCAGCAGTGGCGCATGCGCAGTAGTGAAGGTTCCAAAGATCACAGCGCCATCTACAGGCCCAGCATGGTAACTACAGTAAATTCATGAGTACGGGGGGTGGGGGGGAGAGAGTCGTATCCACAGAATTCGCCCATGTCAACGCAAAACTTTTCACCTAATTAACATACCCAAAAGTTGCGTTTCCCCCACACAGTGTCCGTGTAAACAGGGCCTTAGAAGCCAAGTTCACTTGCGCAAAAAAGCGCAACCTTAGTCAAATTAGTGTGCCCCCTCCTGTGGTGCGCCAGTAATGGCCTTATTTACAAAACAAAAGCGCCTGTTAACAGCTCATTATAGGATGTTAGCTAAAATCCTTCGGGTCACTCGACCCGTCTCTGGGTTCCAAAGGTAGAAATGTTGAATGACCCTTCTCTGGGACTTCTAGTGTTAAAAGTCTGATGCTCTACTGACTGAGCTACCCAGGCTCTAGCATACCTTTCTTTCTATGTGTGTAGTTCATTCAACCTTTATTCACATAGATTAGTCTCATTGCGCAAAGAGCAGTATTTTCCAAAGGAGTCCTGTTAAACGAGCATATCGCCTGAACAGGGACTTGAACCCTGGACCCTAAGATTAAAAGTCTGATGCTCTACCGACTGAGCTACCCAGGCTCTAGCATGTCTCTGTGTCTATGTGTGTAGTTCATTCAACCTTTATTCACAGAGATTCTTCTCATTGAGCAAAGAGCAATCTTTTCCAAGGGAGTCCTGTAAAAGGAGCACATCGCTTGAACAGGGACTAGAACCCTGGACCCTCAGATTAAAAGTCTGATGCTTTACCGGCTGAGCTACCCAGGGCTCTAGCATGCTTCTGTGTCTATGTGTGTAGTTCATTAAACCTTTATTTACATAGATTAGTCTAATTGAGCAAAGAGCAGTCTTTTCCAAGGGAGTCCTGTAAAAGGAACACATCGCCTGAACAGGGACTTGAACCCTGGACCCTCAGATTAAAAGTCTGATGCTCTACCGACTGAGCTACCTAGGCTCTAGCACGCCTCTCTGTCTATGTGTGTAGTTCATTCAACCTTAATTCACATAGATTAGTATAATTGAGCAAAGAGCAGTCTTTTCCATGTGAGTCCTGTAAAAAGAGCACATCGCCTGAACAGGGACTTGAACCCTGGACCCTCAGATTAAAAGTCTGATGCTCTACCGACAGAGCTACCCAGGCTCTAGCATGCCTCTGTGTCTATGTGTGTAGTTCATTCAACCTTTATTCACATAGATTAGTATCATTGAGCAAAGAGCAATCTTTTCCAAGGGAGTCCTGTAAAAGTAGCACATCGCCTGAACAGGGACTTGAACCTTGGACCCTCAGATTAAAAGTTTGATGCTTTACCGACTGAGCTACCCAGACTCTAGCATACCTCTCTGTCTATGTGTGTAGTTCATTCAACCTTTATTCACATAGATTAGCATCATTGAGCAAAGAGCAATCTTTTCCAAGGGAGTCCTATAAAAGGAGCATATCGCCTGAACAGGGAATTGAACCCTGGACCCTCAGATTTAAAGTTTGATGCTCTACCGACTGAGCTACCCAGGCTCCAGCATGGCTCTCTGTCTATGTGTGTAGTTCATTCAACCTTTATTTACATAGATTAGTCTAATTGAGCAAAGAGCAGTCTTTTCCAAGAGAGTCCTGTAAATGGAGCACATCGCCTGAACAGGGACTTGAACCCTGGACCCTCAGATTAAAAGTCTGATGCTCTACTGACTGAGCTACCCAGGCTCTAGCATACCTTTCTTTCTATGTGTGTAGTTCATTCAACCTTTATTCACATAGATTAGTCTCATTGCGCAAAGAGCAGTATTTTCCAAAGGAGTCCTGTTAAACGAGCACATCGCCTGAACAGGGACTTGAACCCTGGACCCTCAGATTAAAAGTCTGATGCTCTACCGACTGAGCTACCCAGGCTCTAGCATGTCTCTCTGTCTATGTGTGTAGTTCATTCCACCTTTATTCACATAGATTAGTCTCATTGAGCAAAGAGCAATATTTTCCAAGGGAGTCCTGTAAAAGGAGCACATCGCTTGAACAGGGACTAGAACCCTGGACCCTCAGATTAAAAGTCTGATGCTTTACCGGCTGAGCTACCCAGGGCTCTAGCATGCTTCTGTGTCTATGTGTGTAGTTCATTAAACCTTTATTTACATAGATTAGTCTAATTGAGCAAAGAGCAGTCTTTTCCAAGGGAGTCCTGTAAAAGGAACACATCGCCTGAACAGGGACTTGAACCCTGGACCCTCAGATTAAAAGTCTGATGCTCTACCGACTGAGCTACCTAGGCTCTAGCACGCCTCTCTGTCTATGTGTGTAGTTCATTCAACCTTAATTCACATAGATTAGTATAATTGAGCAAAGAGCAAACTTTTCCAATGGAGTCCTGTAAAAGGAGCACATCGCCTGAACAGGGACTTGAACCATAGACCCTCAGATTAAAAGTCTGATGCTCTACCGGCTGAGCTACCCAGGGCTCTAGCATGCTTTTGTGTCTATGTGTGTAGTTCATTAAACCTTTATTTACATAGATTAGTCTAATTGAGCAAAGAGCAGTCTTTTCCAAGGGAGTCCTGTAAAAGGAGCACATCGCCTGAACAGGGACTTGAACCCTGGACCCTCAGATTAAAAGTCTGATGCTCTACCGACTGAGCTACCCAGGCTCTAGCATGCCTTTCTGTCTATGTGTGTAGTTCATTCAACCTTTATTCACATAGATTAGTATCTTTGAGAAAAGAGCACTCTTTTCCAAGGGAGTCCTGTAAAAGGAGCACATTGCCTGAACAGGGACATGAACCTTGGACCCTCAGATTAAATGTCTGATGCTCTACTGACTGAGCTACCCAGGCTCTAGCATGCCTCGCTGTCTATATGTGTAGTTCATTCAACATTTATTCACATAGATTAGTCTCATTGAGCAAAAAGCAAACTTTTCCAAGGGAGTCCTGTAAAAGGAGCACATCGCCTGAACAGTGACTTGAACCCTGGACCCTCAGATTAAAAGTCTGATGCTCTACTGACTGAGCTACCCAGGCTCTAGCATGCCTCTTTGTCTATGTGTGTAGTTCATTTAACCTTTATTCACATAGATTAGTCTAATTGAGCAAAGAGCAGTCTTTTCCATGTGAGTCCTGTAAAAAGAGCACATCGCCTGAACAGGGACTTGAACCCTGGACCCTCAGATTAAAAGTCTGATGCTCTACCGACAGAGCTACCCAGGCTCTAGCATGCCTTTGTGTCTATGTGTGTAGTTCATTCAACCTTTATTCACATAGATTAGTATCATTGAGCAAAGAGCAATCTTTTCCAAGGGAGTCCTGTAAAAGTAGCACATCGCCTGAACAGGGACTTGAACCTTGGACCCTCAGATTAAAAGTTTGATGCTCTACCGACTGAGCTACCCAGACTCTAGCATACCTCTCTGTCTATGTGTGTAGTTCATTCAACCTTTATTCACATAGATTAGTATCATTGAGCAAAGAGCAATCTTTTCCAAGGGAGTCCTATAAAAGGAGCATATCGCCTGAACAGGGAATTGAACCCTGGACCCTCAGATTTAAAGTCTGATGCTCTACCGACTGAGCTACCCAGGCTCCAGCATGGCTCTCTGTCTATGTGTGTAGTTCATTCAACCTTTATTTACATAGATTAGTCTAATTGAGCAAAGAGCAGTCTTTTCCAAGAGAGTCCTGTAAATGGAGCACATCGCCTGAACAGGGACTTGAACCCTGGACCCTCAGATTAAAAGTCTGATGCTCTACTGACTGAGCTACCCAGGCTCTAGCATACCTTTCTTTCTATGTGTGTAGTTCATTCAACCTTTATTCACATAGATTAGTCTCATTGCGCAAAGAGCAGTATTTTCCAAAGGAGTCCTGTTAAACGAGCACATCGCCTGAACAGGGACTTGAACCCTGGACCCTCAGATTAAAAGTCTGATGCTCTACCGACTGAGCTACCCAGGCTCTAGCATGTCTCTCTGTCTATGTGTGTAGTTCATTCCACCTTTATTCACATAGATTAGTCTCATTGAGCAAAGAGCAATATTTTCCAAGGGAGTCCTGTAAAAGGAGCACATCGCCTAAACAGGGACTTGAACCCTGGACCCTCAGATTAAAAGTCTGATGCTCTACTGACTGAGCTACCCAGGCTCTAGCATACCTTTGTGTCTATGTGTGTAGTTACTTAAACCTTTATTCACATAGATTAGTCTCATTGAGCAAAGAGCAGTCTTTCCAAGGGAGTCTTGTAAAAGGAGCAAATTGCCTGAACAGGGACTTGAACCCTGGACCCTCAGATTTAAAGTCTGATGCTCTACCGACTGAGCTACCCAGGCTCTAGCATGCCTCTCTGTCTATGTGTGTAGTTCATTCAACCTTTAGTTACATAGATTAGTCTAATTGAGCAAAGAGCAGTCTTTTCCAAGAGAGTCCTGTAAATGGAACACATCGTCTGAACAGGGACTTGAACCCTGGACCCTCAGATTAACACTAGAAGTCCCAGGATTTTCGACCTCCCCCCAGAAGTCCTGAAAGAGGGTCAAAAGACCCTTAGTCCAAACCAACCATTAGTGGGCCATTAGTGGGTCCACATTAGTGGGCCATTAACTGCCTTTTGTTATAAATATGCGTGCACACAACTCAGACACCCCCACCACACCAGACTGCACAAACTGCATTCCAATGTTTCCACCAGGTAAGTAAGACTCTGCTTGCACTTCCCCCCTTAGTCAGAAGAGAGGCCCTGACCTGAATTCACACATAACAGACCCTGAAGTTATCTCACAGTTGAACATTTTGGGACATCCACTGAACGGAAAGCTTTGTCTGCTCCAGAACAATTTTATTCATAAAATTGTCTTATTCTGCTGTGCTGACAATCCTGTAACTTTGATGTTCTGTCAAATAAATTATTTTGCTTACAAGTACTGTCTCTCTCCTTGTCCTTGGCACATGTATATACGGTGCGTGCCGGCACATGCAGGTGGCCCATTGCTGTGTTCTAAAACATGCTTGACCTATTGTTGTCCGTCACCTGACGGACAGACACATGTCACATGACATGAAGTCAACTGACGGACCGACATAGGTCACACGACATGAGGTCAACTGACGGACCGACACAGGTCACATGACATGAGGTCAACTGACGGACCGACAAATGTCACATGACCTGAGGTCAAGTGACGGACCAACACAGGTCACATGACCTGAGGTCAAGTGACAGACCAACACAGGTCACACGACATGAAGTCAACTGACAGACCGACACAGGTCACATGACATGAGATCAAGTGATGGACCGACACAGGTCACATGACCTGAGGTCAAGTGACGGACCGACATAGGTCACATGACCTGAGGTCAACTGACAAAATGACACAAGTCACATGACATGGTCAACTGACGGACCGACACTGGTCACACGACATGAGGTCAACTGACGGACCAACACGGGTCACTTGACCTGAGGTCAACTGACGGACCGACATAGGTCACACAACATGAAGTCAACTGATGGATCGACACTGGTCACTCGACATGAGTTCAACTGACGGACCGACACAGGTCACATGACCTGAGGTCAACTGACGGACCGACATAGGTCACACGACATGAAATCAACTGATGGACCGACACTGGTCACTCGACATGAGGTCAACTGACGGACCGACACAGGTCACACGGCATGAGGTCAACTGACGTACCGACACAGGTCACATGACCTGAGGTCAACTGACGGACCGACACAGGTCACATGACCTGAGGTCAAGTGACGGACCGACATAGGTCACACGGCATGAGGTCAACTGACACAACGACACAGGTCACATGACATGAAGTCAACTGTTGGACCGACACATGTCACACGGCATGAGGTCAACTGACATACCAACACAGGTCACATGACCTGAGGTCAACTGACACAACGACACAGGTCACATGACATGAAGTCAACTGATGGACCGACACAGGTCACACGGCATGAGGTCAACTGACGTACCAACACAGGTCACATGACCTGAGGTCAACTGACACAACGACACAGGTCACATGACATGAAGGCAACTGACGGACCGACACAGGTCACATGACCTGAGGTAAACTGACGGACCGACATAGGTCACATGACCTGAGGTCAAGTGACGGACCAACATATGTAGCCCACTGAAAGGGACCAGGGGATTTAGGGCCAGTTTACACGGCGCGTATTTTGAGTGTAACCGCTACTTTCTCTTTGCGACTTTGCTTATCGCCTACACGACGCTGCTGGCCCCCCTCGATGACACCGATACTTTTCTGACCCTGCTCTCAAGGTGGAACTTTTTCGCTGACCCCCCGTTGATAATGTAAACATCTCCCGTGGAGCTTTTGTTTGAACACATGCACGCAGCACGCACGCGCAGACAGCCGGCATTTTAACAATGGCGGTGGACTGGACAGTGGACACACGCACCACTTTCTGAACTATAGCTGATGGAATATATTTTGATTCTCATATTTAATTATTCTACACCTTACCTGCATCTGTGTTGGAAGAGAGCCAGCTGCCTGGATCCAGTTGTCGCTGTTAACGAGGCAGTCGGACATTTCACGTGTCACGCTGCACTATAACATACTAAATGTGCTATATATTAACAGTTTAACAATAATAAACAGTATTTATGTTAGCGTGGGAGATATTTACATTTATCTGAGCTAAAGCTATCTGGACTCGTTACGTCATGCCTAACATGCTGCATGTTGAAAATGAAGACACCAGGTTGATTTTTAATTTATTTATTTATTCAACACCACAAACTCATGTCACAAACACTGAGAATTAAATTGAACACTTTTTAAAACACGTTAATCGAACTTTAATGAACTGGACTCTCTTGTTTTCATCCCACTGGACCCACATCCGAACCGCCGGTCCGCTTCGTGGAACGACAGCTTCGACCTCGCAGGAAAAAAATAAAAATAAAACCTCAGTTGGTTGTTCTGTGATCGAACTAAACACAAGGAAAGATTATTAAGAACATCGTTTACCTTGTAGCGCTGCTGTAAATCAGCTGATTCTCACGGACTAAAGTCAGACATGTTGACTCGGTTCCGGTCCAGACGTCCAGTCAGCTGGTGTGCAGCGGCCCCACTTGGTGTCAGATCTGTTGACTCTTATCCAAATTCCAGCTTTAACTTGTTGTTAACTTGTTGACAACAACTTGTAGTAGCTGAACTTTTAGCCAGAGAGGAAAACAGGCTGCCTCGTGTGCTTTGTTTACCTCAGGCAGGCAGCAGTGGCGCATGCGCAGTAGTGAAGGTTCCAAAGATCACAGCGCCATCTACAGGCCCAGCATGGTAACTACAGTAAATTCATGAGTACGGGGGGTGGGGGGGAGAGAGTCGTATCCACAGAATTCGCCCATGTCAACGCAAAACTTTTCACCTAATTAACATACCCAAAAGTTGCGTTTCCCCCACACAGTGTCCGTGTAAACAGGGCCTTAGAAGCCAAGTTCACTTGCGCAAAAAAGCGCAACCTTAGTCAAATTAGTGTGCCCCCTCCTGTGGTGCGCCAGTAATGGCCTTATTTACAAAACAAAAGCGCCTGTTAACAGCTCATTATAGGATGTTAGCTAAAATCCTTCGGGTCACTCGACCCGTCTCTGGGTTCCAAAGGTAGAAATGTTGAATGACCCTTCTCTGGGACTTCTAGTGTTAAAAGTCTGATGCTCTACTGACTGAGCTACCCAGGCTCTAGCATACCTTTCTTTCTATGTGTGTAGTTCATTCAACCTTTATTCACATAGATTAGTCTCATTGCGCAAAGAGCAGTATTTTCCAAAGGAGTCCTGTTAAACGAGCACATCGCCTGAACAGGGACTTGAACCCTGGACCCTCAGATTAAAAGTCTGATGCTCTACAAACTGAGCTACCCAGGCTGTGGCATGCCTCTGTGTCTATGTGTGTAGTTCATTCAACCTTTATTCACATAGATTAGTCTCATTGAGCAAAGAGCAATATTTTCCAAGGGAGTCCTGTAAAAGGAGCACATCGCCTAAACAGGGACTTGAACCCTGGACCCTCAGATTAAAAGTCTGATGCTCTACCGACTGAGCTACCCAGGCTCTAGCAAGTCTCTCTGTCTATGTGTGTAGTTCATTCAACCTTTATTAACATAGATTAGTCTGATTGAGCAAAGAGCAGTCTTTTCCAAGAGAGTCCTGTAAAAGGATCACATCGCCTGAACAGGGACTTGAAACATGGACCCTCAGATTAAAAGTCTGATGCTCTACCGACTGAGCTACCCAGGCTCTAGCATGCCTCTGTGTCTATGTGTGTAGTTCATTCAACCTTTATTCACATAGATTAATATCATTGAGCAAAGAGCAATCTTTTCCAAGGAAGTCCTGTAAAAGGAGCACATCACCTGAACAGGGACTTGAACCCTGGACCCTCAGATTAAAAGTCTGATGCTCTACCGACTGAGCTACCCAGGCTCTAGCATACCTCTGTGTCTATGTGTGTAGTTCATTCAACCTTTATTCACATAGATTAGTATCTTTGAGAAAAGAGCACTCTTTTCCAAGGGAGTCCTGTAAAAGGAGCACATTGCCTGAACAGGGACATGAAACTTGGACCCTCAGATTAAATGTCTGATGCTCTAATGACTGAGCTACCTAGGATCTAGCATGTTGCTCTGTCTATATGTGTAGTTCATTCAACCTTTATTCACTTAGATTAGTCTAATTGAGCAAAGAGCAGTCTTTTCCAAGAGAGTCCTGTAAAAGGAGCACATCGCCTGAAATGGGACATGAACCCTGGACCCTCAGATTAAAAGTTTGATGCTCTACCGACTGAGCTAACCAGGCTTTAGCATACCTCTCTTTCTATGTGTGTAGTTCATTAAACCTTTATTCACATAGATTAGTCCCACTGAGCAAAGAGCAGTATTTTCCAAAGGAGTACTAGAGCACATCGCCTTAACAGGGACTTGAACCCTGGACCTTCAGATTAAAAGTCTGATGCTCTACTGACTGAGCTACCCAGGCTCTAGCTTGTCTTTGTGTCTATGTGTCTAGTTCATTCAACCTTTATTTACATAGATTAGATTCATTGAGCAAAGAGCAGTCTTTTCCAAGGGAGTCCTGTAAAAGGAGCACATCGCCTGAACAGGGACTTGAACCCTCAACCCTCAAATTAAAAGTCTGATGCTCTACAGACTGAGCTACCCAAGCTCTAGCATGCCTCGCTGTCTATATGTGTAGTTCATTCAACATTTATTCACATAGATTAGTCTCATTGAGCAAAAAGCAAACTTTTCTAAGGGAGTCCTGTAAAAGGAGCACATCGCCTGAACAGTGACTTGAACCCTGGATCCTCAGATTAAAAGTCTGATGCTCTACCGACTGAGCTACCCAGGCTCTAGCATGCCTCTTTGTCTATGTGTGTAGTTCATTTAACCTTTATTCACATAGATTAGTCTAATTGAGCAAAGAGCAGTCTTTTCCATGTGAGTCTTGTAAAAAGAGCACATCGCCTGAACAGGGACTTGAACCCTGGACCCTCAGGTTAAAAGTCTGATGCTCTACCGACTGAGCTACCCAGGCTCTAGCATGCCTCTGTGTCTATGTGTGTAGTTCATTCAACCTTTATTCACATAGATTAGTATCATTGAGCAAAGAGCAATCTTTTCCAAGGGAGTCCTGTTAAAGGAGCACATTGCCTGAACAGGGACTTGAACCCTGGACCCTCAGATTAAAAGTCTGATGCTCTACCGACTGAGCTACCCAGGCTCTAGCATGCCTCTGTGTCTATGTGTGTAGTTCATTCAACCTTTATTCACATAGATTAGTCTCATTGAGCAAAGAGCAATATTTTCCAAGGGAGTCCTGTAAAAGGAGCGCATCGCCTAAACAGGGACTTGAACCCTGGACCCTCAGATTAAAAGTGTGATTCTCTACCGACTGAGCTACCGCTCTAGCATTTCTCTGTGTCTATGTGTGTAGTTCATTCAACCTTTATTCACATAGATTAGTATAATTGAGCAAAGAGCAATCTTTTCCAAGGGAGTCCTGTAAAAGGAGCACATCGCCTGAACAGGGACTTGAACCCTGGACCCTCAGATTAAAAGTCTGATGCTCTACCGACTGAGCTACCCAGGCTTTAGCATACCTCTGTGTCTATGTGTGTAGTTCATTCAACCTTTATTCACATAGATTAGTCTCATTGAGCAAAGAGCAGTCTTTTCCAAGGAAGTCCTGTAAAAGGAGCACATCTCCTGAACAGGGACTTGAACCATGGACCCTCAGATTAAAAGTCTGATGCTTTACTGACTGAGCTAGCCAGGCTCTAGCATGCTTGTCTGACTATGTGTGTAGTTCATTCAACCTTTATTCACATAGATTATTCTAATTGAGCAAAGAACAAATATTTTCCAAGGGAGTCCTGTAAAAGGAGCATATCGCTTGAACAGGGACTTGAACCCTGGACCCTCAGATTAAATGTCTGATGCTTTACCGACTGAGCTACCCAGGCTCTAGCATCCTTCTGTGTCTATGTGTGTTGTTCATTAAACCTTTATTTACATAGATTATTCTCATTGAGCAAAGAGCAGTCTTTTCCAAGGGAGTCCTGTAAAAGGAACACATCGCCTGAACAGGGACTTGAACCCTGGACCCTCAGATTAAAAGTCTGATGCTCTACCGACTGAGCTACCTAGGCTCTAGCACGCCTCTCTGTCTATGTGTGTAGTTCATTCAACCTTAATTCACATAGATTAGTATAATTGAGCAAAGAGCAAACTTTTCCAATGGAGTCCTGTAAAAGGAGCACTTCGCCTGAACAGGGACTTGAACCCTGGACCCTCAGATTAAAAGTCTGATGCTCTACCGACTGAGCTCCCCAGGCTCTAGCATGCCTTTCTGTCTATGTGTGTAGTTCATTCAACCTTTATTCACATAGATTAGTATATTTGAGAAAAGAGCAGTCTTTTCCAAGAGAGTCCTGTAAAAGGAGCACATCGCCTGAAATGGGACATGAACCCTGGACCCTCAGATTAAAAGTTTGATGCTCTACCGACTGAGCTAACCAGGCTTTAGCATACCTCTCTTTCTATGTGTGTAGTTCATTAAACCTTTATTCACATAGATTAGTCCCACTGAGCAAAGAGCAGTATTTTCCAAAGGAGTACTGGAGCACATCGCCTTAACAGGGACTTGAATCCTGGACCCTCAGATTAAAAGTCTGATGCTCTACCGACTGAGTTACCCAGGCTCTAGCATGCCTCTGTGTCTATGTGTGTAGTTCATTTAACCTTTATTCACATAGATTAGTCTGAGCAAAGAGCAGTCTTTTCCATGTGAGTCCTTTAAAAAGAGCACATCGCCTAAACAGGGACTTGAACCCTGGACCCTCAGATTAAAAGTCTGATTCTCTACCGACTGAGTTACCCAGGCTCTAGCATGCCTCTGTGTCTATGTGTGTAGTTCATTCAACCTTTATTCACATAGATTATTCTCATTGAGCAAAGAGCAATCTTTTCCAAGGGAGTCCTGTAAAAGGAGCACATCGCTTGAACAGGGACTAGAACCCTGGAACCTCAGATTAAAAGTCTGATGCTTTACCGGCTGAGCTACCCAGGCTCTAGCATGCTTCTGTGTCTATGTGTGTAGTTCATTAAACCTTTATTTACATAGATTAGTCTAATTGAGCAAAGAGCAGTCTTTTCCAAGGGAGTCCTGTAAAAGGAACACATCGCCTGAACAGGGACTTGAACCCTGGACCCTCAGATTAAAAGTCTGATGCTCTACCGACTGAGCTACCCAGGCTCTAGCATGCCTTTCTGTCTATGTGTGTAGTTCATTCAACCTTTATTCACATAGCTTAGTATCTTTGAGAAAAGAGCACTCTTTTCCAAGGGAGTCCTGTAAAAAGAGCACATTGCCTGAACAGGGACATGAACCTTGGACCCTCAGATTAAATGTCTGATGCTCTACTGACTGAGCTACCCAGGATCTAGCATGTTGCTCTGTCTATATGTGTAGTTCATTCAACCTTTATTCACTTAGATTAGTCTAATTGAGCAAAGAGCAGTCTTTTCCAAGAGAGTCCTGTAAAAGGAGCACATCGCCTGAAATGGGACATGAACCCTGGACCCTCAGATTAAAAGTTTGATGCTCTACCGACTGAGCTAACCAGGCTTTAGCATACCTCTCTTTCTATGTGTGTAGTTCATTAAACCTTTATTCACATAGATTAGTCCCACTGAGCAAAGAGCAGTATTTTCCAATGGAGTACTGGAGCACATCGCCTTAACAGGGACTTGAACCCTGGACCTTCAGATTAAAAGTCTGATGCTCTACTGACTGAGCTACCCAAGCTCTAGCATGTCTTTGTGTCTATGTGTCTAGTTCATTCAACCTTTATTTACATAGATTAGATTCATTGAGCAAAGAGCAGTCTTTTCCAAGGGAGTCCTGTAAAAGGAGCACATCGCCTGAACAGGGACTTGAACCCTCAACCCTCAAATTAAAAGTCTGATGCTCTACAGACTGAGCTACCCAAGCTCTAGCATGCCTCGCTGTCTATATGTGTAGTTCATTCAACATTTATTCACATAGATTAGTCTCATTGAGCAAAAAGCAAACTTTTCTAAGGGAGTCCTGTAAAAGGAGCACATCGCCTGAACAGTGACTTGAACCCTGGATCCTCAGATTAAAAGTCTGATGCTTTACCGACTGAGCTACCCAGGCTCTAGCATGCCTCTTTGTCTATGTGTGTAGTTCATTTAACCTTTATTCACATAGATTAGTCTAATTGAGCAAAGAGCAGTCTTTTCCATGTGAGTCTTGTAAAAAGAGCACATCGCCTGAACAGGGACTTGAACCCTGGACCCTCAGGTTAAAAGTCTGATGCTCTACCGACTGAGCTACCCAGGCTCTAGCATGCCTCTGTGTCTATGTGTGTAGTTCATTCAACCTTTATTCACATAGATTAGTATTATTGGGCAAAGAGCAATCTTTTCCAAGGGAGTCCTGTAAAAGGAGCACATCGCCTGAACTGGGACTTGAACCTTGGCCCTCAGATTAAAAGTTTGATGCTCTACCGACTGAGCTACCCAGACTCTAGCATACCTCTCTGTCTATGTGTGTAGTTCATTCAACCTTTATTCACATAGATTAGTATATTTGAGAAAAGAGCAGCCTTTTCCAAGGGAGTCTTGTAAAAGGAGCACATCGCCTGTACAGGGACTTGAACCCTGGACCCTCAGATTAAAAGTCTGATGCTCTACCGACTGAGCTACCCAGGCTCTAGCATGCCTTTGTGTCTATGTGTGTAGTTCATTCAACTTTTATTCACAAAGATTAGTATCATTGAGCAAAGAGCAATCTTTTCCAAGGGAGTCCTATAAAAGGAGCATATCGCCTGAACAGGGAATTGAACCCTGGACCCTCAGATTTAAAGTCTGATGCTCTACCGACTGAGCTACCCAGGCTCCAGCATGGCTCTCTGTCTATGTGTGTAGTTCATTCAACCTTTATTTACAAAGATTAGTCTAATTGAGCAAAGAGCAGTCTTTTCCAAGAGAGTCCTGTAAAAGGAACACATCGCCTGAACAGGGACTTGAACCCTGGACCCTCAGATTAAAAGTCTGATGCTCTACCGACTGAGCTACCTAGGCTCTAGCACGCCTCTCTGTCTATGTGTGTAGTTCATTCAACCTTAATTCACATAGATTAGTATAATTGAGCAAAGAGCAAACTTTTCCAATGGAGTCCTGTAAAAGGAGCACATCGCCTGAACAGGGACTTGAACCCTGGACCCTCAGATTAAAAGTCTGATGCTCTACCGACTGAGCTACCCAGGCTCTAGCATGCCTTTCTGTCTATGTGTGTAGTTCATTCAACCTTTATTCACATAGATTAGTATCTTTGAGAAAAGAGCACTCTTTTCCAAGGGAGTCCTGTAAAAGGAGCACATTGCCTGAACAGGGACATGAACCTTGGAACCTCAGATTAAATGTCTGATGCTCTACTGACTGAGCTACCCAGGCTCTAGCATGCCTCGCTGTCTATATGTGTAGTTCATTCAACATTTATTCACATAGATTAGTCTCATTGAGCAAAAAGCAAACTTTTCCAAGGGAGTCCTGTAAAAGGAGTACATCGCCTGAACAGTGACTTGAACCCTGGACCCTCAGATTAAAAGTCTGATGCTCTACTGACTGAGCTACCCAGGCTCTAGCATGCCTCTTTGTCTATGTGTGTAGTTCATTTAACCTTTATTCACATAGATTAGTCTAATTGAGCAAAGAGCAGTCTTTTCCATGTGAGTCCTGTAAAAAGAGCACATCGCCTGAACAGGGACTTGAACCCTGGACCCTCAGATTAAAAGTCTGATGCTCTACCGACAGAGCTACCCAGGCTCTAGCATGCCTCTGTGTCTATGTGTGTAGTTCATTCAACCTTTATTCACATAGATTAGTATCATTGAGCAAAGAGCAATCTTTTCCACGGGAGTCCTGTAAAAGGAGCACATCGCCTGAACAGGTACTTGAACCTTGGACCCTCAAATTAAAAGTTTGATGCTCTACCGACTGAGCTACCCAGACTCTAGCATACCTCTTTGTCTATGTGTGTAGTTCATTCAACCTTTATTCACATATTTTAGTATCATTGAGCAATGAGCAATCTTTTCCAAGGGAGTCCTATAAAAGGAGCATATCGCCTGAACAGGGACTTGAACCCTGGACCCTCAGATTAAAAGTCTGATGCTCTACTGACTGAGCTACCCAGGCTCTAGCATACCTTTCTTTCTATGTGTGTAGTTCATTCAACCTTTATTCACATAGATTAGTCTCATTGCGCAAAGAGCAGTATTTTCCAAAGGAGTCCTGTTAAACGAGCACATCGCCTGAACAGGGACTTGAACCCTGGACCCTCAGATTAAAAGTCTGATGCTCTACCGACTGAGCTACCCAGGCTCTAGCATGCCTCTCTGTCTATGTGTGTAGTTCATTCCACCTTTATTCACATAGATTAGTCTCATTGAGCAAAGAGCAATATTTTCCAAGGGAGTCCTGTAAAAGGAGCACATCGCCTAAACAGGGACTTGAACCCTGGACCCTCAGATTAAAAGTCTGATGCTCTACTGACTGAGCTACCCAGGCTCTAGCATACCTTTGTGTCTATGTGTGTAGTTACTTAAACCTTTATTCACATAGATTAGTCTCATTGAGCAAAGAGCAGTCTTTCCAAGGGAGTCCTGTAAAAGGAGCAAATTGCCTGAACAGGGACTTGAACCCTGGACCCTCAGACTTAAAGTCTGATGCTCTACCGACTGAGCTACCCAGGCTCTAGCATGCCTCTCTGTCTATGTGTGTAGTTCATTCAACCTTTAGTTACATAGATTAGTCTAATTGAGCAAAGAGCAGTCTTTTCCAAGAGAGTCCTGTAAATGTAACACATCGTCTGAACAGGGACTTGAACCCTGGACCCTTAGATTAACACTAGAAGTCCCAGGATTTTCGACCTCCCCCCAGAAGTCCTGAAAGAGGGTCAAAAGACCCTTAGTCCAAACCAACCATTAGTGGGCCATTAGTGGGTCCACATTAGTGGGCCATTAACTGCCTTTTGTTATAAATATGCGTGCACACAACTCAGACACCCCCACCACACCAGACTGCACAAACTGCATTCCAATGTTTCCACCAGGTAAGTAAGACTCTGCTTGCACTTCCCCCCTTAGTCAGAAGAGAGGCCCTGACCTGAATTCACACATAACAGACCCTGAAGTTATCTCACAGTTGAACATTTTGGGACATCCACTGAACGTAAAGCTTTGTCTGCTCCAGAACAATTTTATTCATAAAATTGTCTTATTCTGCTGTGCTGACAATCCTGTAACTTTGATGTTCTGTCAAATAAATTATTTTGCTTACAAGTACTGTCTCTCTCCTTGTCCTTGGCACATGTATATACGGTGCGTGCCGGCACATGCAGGTGGCCCATTGCTGTGTTCTAAAACATGCTTGACCTATTGTTGTCCGTCACCTGACGGACAGACACATGTCACATGACATGAAGTCAACTGACGGACCGACATAGGTCACACGACATGAGGTCAACTGACGGACCGACACAGGTCACATGACATGAGGTCAACTGACGGACCGACAAATGTCACATGACCTGAGGTCAAGTGACGGACCAACACAGGTCACATGACCTGAGGTCAAGTGACAGACCAACACAGGTCACACGACATGAAGTCAACTGACAGACCGACACAGGTCACATGACATGAGATCAAGTGATGGACCGACACAGGTCACATGACCTGAGGTCAAGTGACGGACCGACATAGGTCACATGACCTGAGGTCAACTGACAAAATGACACAAGTCACATGACATGGTCAACTGACGGACCGACACTGGTCACACGACATGAGGTCAACTGACGGACCAACACGGGTCACTTGACCTGAGGTCAACTGACGGACCGACATAGGTCACACAACATGAAGTCAACTGATGGATCGACACTGGTCACTCGACATGAGTTCAACTGACGGACCGACACAGGTCACATGACCTGAGGTCAACTGACGGACCGACATAGGTCACACGACATGAAATCAACTGATGGACTGACACTGGTCACTCGACATGAGGTCAACTGACGGACCGACACAGGTCACACGGCATGAGGTCAACTGACGTACCGACACAGGTCACATGACCTGAGGTCAACTGACGGACCGACACAGGTCACATGACCTGAGGTCAAGTGACGGACCGACATAGGTCACACGGCATGAGGTCAACTGACACAACGACACAGGTCACATGACATGAAGTCAACTGTTGGACCGACACATGTCACACGGCATGAGGTCAACTGACATACCAACACAGGTCACATGACCTGAGGTCAACTGACACAACGACACAGGTCACATGACATGAAGTCAACTGATGGACCGACACAGGTCACACGGCATGAGGTCAACTGACGTACCAACACAGGTCACATGACCTGAGGTCAACTGACACAACGACACAGGTCACATGACATGAAGGCAACTGACGGACCGACACAGGTCACATGACCTGAGGTAAACTGACGGACCGACATAGGTCACATGACCTGAGGTCAAGTGACGGACCAACATATGTAGCCCACTGAAAGGGACCGGGGATTTAGAAGCCAAGTTCACTTGCGCAAAAAAGCGCAGCCTTAGTCAAATTAGTGTGCCCCCTCCTGTGGTGCGCCAGTAATGGCCTTATTTACAAAACAAAAGCGCCTGTTAACAGCTCATTATAGGATGTTAGCTAAAATCCTTCGGGTCACTCGACCCGTCTCTGGGTTCCAAAGGTAGAAATGTTGAATGACCCTTCTCTGGGACTTCTAGTGTTAAAAGTCTGATGCTCTACTGACTGAGCTACCCAGGCTCTAGCATACCTTTCTTTCTATGTGTGTAGTTCATTCAACCTTTATTCACATAGATTAGTCTCATTGCGCAAAGAGCAGTATTTTCCAAAGGAGTCCTGTTAAACGAGCACATCGCCTGAACAGGGACTTGAACCCTGGACCCTCAGATTAAAAGTCTGATGCTCTACAAACTGAGCTACCCAGGCTGTGGCATGCCTCTGTGTCTATGTGTGTAGTTCATTCAACCTTTATTCACATAGATTAGTCTCATTGAGCAAAGAGCAATATTTTCCAAGGGAGTCCTGTAAAAGGAGCACATCGCCTAAACAGGGACTTGAACCCTGGACCCTCAGATTAAAAGTCTGATGCTCTACCGACTGAGCTACCCAGGCTCTAGCAAGTCTCTCTGTCTATGTGTGTAGTTCATTCAACCTTTATTAACATAGATTAGTCTGATTGAGCAAAGAGCAGTCTTTTCCAAGAGAGTCCTGTAAAAGGATCACATCGCCTGAACAGGGACTTGAAACATGGACCCTCAGATTAAAAGTCTGATGCTCTACCGACTGAGCTACCCAGGCTCTAGCATGCCTCTGTGTCTATGTGTGTAGTTCATTCAACCTTTATTCACATAGATTAGTATCATTGAGCAAAGAGCAATCTTTTCCAAGGAAGTCCTGTAAAAGGAGCACATCACCTGAACAGGGACTTGAACCCTGGACCCTCAGATTAAAAGTCTGATGCTCTACCGACTGAGCTACCCAGGCTCTAGCATACCTCTGTGTCTATGTGTGTAGTTCATTCAACCTTTATTCACATAGATTAGTATCTTTGAGAAAAGAGCACTCTTTTCCAAGGGAGTCCTGTAAAAGGAGCACATTGCCTGAACAGGGACATGAAACTTGGACCCTCAGATTAAATGTCTGATGCTCTAATGACTGAGCTACCTAGGATCTAGCATGTTGCTCTGTCTATATGTGTAGTTCATTCAACCTTTATTCACTTAGATTAGTCTAATTGAGCAAAGAGCAGTCTTTTCCAAGAGAGTCCTGTAAAAGGAGCACATCGCCTGAAATGGGACATGAACCCTGGACCCTCAGATTAAAAGTTTGATGCTCTACCGACTGAGCTAACCAGGCTTTAGCATACCTCTCTTTCTATGTGTGTAGTTCATTAAACCTTTATTCACATAGATTAGTCTCACTGAGCAAAGAGCAGTATTTTCCGAAGGAGTCCTGGAGCACATCGCCTGAACAGGGACTTGAACCCTGGACCCTCAGATTAAAAGTCTGATGCTCTACCGACTGAGCTACCCAGGCTCTAGCATGT
The DNA here is from genome assembly GCA_038048925.1 of Garcialebias charrua. NCBI lineage: Eukaryota > Metazoa > Chordata > Actinopteri > Cyprinodontiformes > Rivulidae > Garcialebias > Garcialebias charrua. The sequence continues at coordinate 6,677 of JBBPBX010023635.1, read as the reverse complement.
CTTTGTGTCTATGTGTGTAGTTCATTCAACCTTTATTCACATAGATTAGACTCATTGAGCAAAAAGCAAACTTTTCCAAGGGAGTCCTGTAAAAGGAGCACATCGCCTGAACAGGGACTTGAACCCTCAACCCTCAAATTAAAAGTCTGATGCTCTACCGACTGAGCTACCCAAGCTCTAGCATGCCTCTCTGTCTATATGTGTAGTTCATTCAACCTTCAAATCAAAACCTTCAAATCCCGGCCTTTCTGGGTGGAGTTTGCATGTTCTCCCCGTGCATGCGTGGGTTTCCTCCGGGTGCTCCGGTTTCCTCCCACAGACCAAAAAACATGCATGTTAGGCTGATTGGTGACTCTAAATTGACCCTAGGTGTGAGTGAGAGAGTGGATGGTTGTTTGGTGTGAGTGAGACAGGTCCCTCTTGTAAATGAGTCCACGTGACTCAACGAGGCTAGCCTGTATAAATAAAGGTTGAATGAATTGAATGAATGAATGAATACCTTTCTTTCTATGTGTGTAGTTCATTCAACCTTTATTCACATAGATTAGTCTCATTGAGCAAAGAGCAGTCTTTTCCAAGGGAGTCCTGTAAAAGGAGCACATCGCCTGAACAGGGACTTGAACCATGGACCCTCAGATTAAAAGTCTGATGCTTTACTGACTGAGCTACCCAGGCTCTAGCATGCCTGTCTGTCTATGTGTGTAGTTCATTCAACCTTTATTCACATAGATTATTCTCATTGAGCAAAGAGCAGTCTTTTCCAAGGGAGTCCTGTAAAAGGAACACATCGCCTGAACAGGGACTTGAACCCTGGACCCTCAGATTAAAAGTCTGATGCTCTACCGACTGAGCTACCTAGGCTCTAGCACGCCTCTCTGTCTATGTGTGTAGTTCATTCAACCTTAATTCACATAGATTAGTATAATTGAGCAAAGAGCAAACTTTTCCAATGGAGTCCTGTAAAAGGAGCACTTCGCCTGAACAGGGACTTGAACCCTGGACCCTCAGATTAAAAGTCTGATGCTCTACCGACTGAGCTCCCCAGGCTCTAGCATACCTTTCTGTCTATGTGTGTAGTTCATTCAACCTTTATTCACATAGATTAGTATATTTGAGAAAAGAGCAGTCTTTTCCAAGAGAGTCCTGTAAAAGGAACACATCGCCTGAAATGGGACATGAACCCTGGACCCTCAGATTAAAAGTTTGATGCTCTACCGACTGAGCTAACCAGGCTTTAGCATACCTCTCTTTCTATGTGTGTAGTTCATTAAACCTTTATTCACATAGATTAGTCCCACTGAGCAAAGAGCAGTATTTTCCAAAGGAGTACTGGAGCACATCGCCTTAACAGGGACTTGAATCCTGGACCCTCAGATTAAAAGTCTGATGCTCTACCGACTGAGCTACCCAGGCTCTAGCTTGTCTTTGTGTCTATGTGTCTAGTTCATTCAACCTTTATTTACATAGATTAGACTCATTGAGCAAAGAGCAGTCTTTTCCAAGGGAGTCCTGTAAAAGGAGCACATCGCCTGAACAGGGACTTGAACCCTCAACCCTCAAATTAAAAGTCTGATGCTCTACAGACTGAGCTACCCAAGCTCTAGCATGCCTCGCTGTCTATATGTGTAGTTCATTCAACCTTTATTCACATAGATTAGTCTCATTGAGCAAAAAGCAAACTTTTCCAAGGGAGTCCTGGAAAAGGAGCACATCGCCTGAACAGTGACTTGAACCCTGGACCCTCAGATTAAAAGTCTGATGCTCTACTGACTTAGCTACCCAGGCTCTAGCATGCCTCTTGGTCTATGTGTGTAGTTCATTTAACCTTTATTCACATAGATTAGTCTAATTGAGCAAAGAGCAGTCTTTTCCATGTGAGTCCTTTAAAAAGAGCACATCGCCTAAACAGGGACTTGAACCCTGGACCCTCAGATTAAAAGTCTGATTCTCTACCGACTGAGTTACCCAGGCTCTAGCATGCCTCTGTGTCTATGTGTGTAGTTCATTCAACCTTTATTCACATAGATTATTCTCATTGAGCAAAGAGAAATCTTTTCCAAGGGAGTCCTGTAAAAGGAGCACATCGCTTGAACAGGGACTAGAACCCTGGACCCTCAGATTAAAAGTCTGATGCTTTACCGGCTGAGCTACCCAGGCTCTAGCATGCTTCTGTGTCTATGTGTGTAGTTCATTAAACCTTTATTTACATAGATTAGTCTAATTGAGCAAAGAGCAGTCTTTTCCAAGGGAGTCCTGTAAAAGGAACACATCGCCTGAACAGGGACTTGAACCCTGGACCCTCAGATTAAAAGTCTGATGCTCTACCGACTGAGCTACCTAGGCTCTAGCACGCCTCTCTGTCTATGTGTGTAGTTCATTCAACCTTAATTCACATAGATTAGTATAATTGAGCAAAGAGCAAACTTTTCCAATGGAGTCCTGTAAAAGGAGCACATCGCCTGAACAGGGACTTGAACCCTGGACCCTCAGATTAAAAGTCTGATGCTCTACCGACTGAGCTACCCAGGCTCTAGCATGCCTTTCTGTCTATGTGTGTAGTTCATTCAACCTTTATTCACATAGCTTAGTATCTTTGAGAAAAGAGCACTCTTTTCCAAGGGAGTCCTGTAAAAGGAGCACATTGCCTGAACAGGGACATGAACCTTGGACCCTCAGATTAAATGTCTGATGCTCTACTGACTGAGCTACCCAGGATCTAGCATGTTGCTCTGTCTATATGTGTAGTTCATTCAACCTTTATTCACTTAGATTAGTCTAATTGAGCAAAGAGCAGTCTTTTCCAAGAGAGTCCTGTAAAAGGAGCACATCGCCTGAAATGGGACATGAACCCTGGACCCTCAGATTAAAAGTTTGATGCTCTACCGACTGAGCTAACCAGGCTTTAGCATACCTCTCTTTCTATGTGTGTAGTTCATTAAACCTTTATTCACATAGATTAGTCCCACTGAGCAAAGAGCAGTATTTTCCAATGGAGTACTGGAGCACATCGCCTTAACAGGGACTTGAACCCTGGACCCTCAGATTAAAAGTCTGATGCTCTACTGACTGAGCTACCCAAGCTCTAGCATGTCTTTGTGTCTATGTGTCTAGTTCATTCAACCTTTATTTACATAGATTAGACTCATTGAGCAAAGAGCAGTCTTTTCCAAGGGAGTCCTGTAAAAGGAGCACATCGCCTGAACAGGGACTTGAACCCTCAACCCTCAAATTAAAAGTCTGATGCTCTACAGACTGAGCTACCCAAGCTCTAGCATGCCTCGCTGTCTATATGTGTAGTTCATTCAACATTTATTCACATAGATTAGTCTCATTGAGCAAAAAGCAAACTTTTCTAAGGGAGTCCTGTAAAAGGAGCACATCGCCTGAACAGTGACTTGAACCCTGGACCCTCAGATTAAAAGTCTGATGCTCTACTGACTGAGCTACCCAGGCTCTAGCATGCCTCTTTGTCTATGTGTGTAGTTCATTTAACCTTTATTCACATAGATTAGTCTAATTGAGCAAAGAGCAGTCTTTTCCATGTGAGTCCTGTAAAAAGAGCACATCGCCTGAACAGGGACTTGAACCCTGGACCCTCAGGTTAAAAGTCTGATGCTCTACCGACTGAGCTACCCAGGCTCTAGCATGCCTCTGTGTCTATGTGTGTAGTTCATTCAACCTTTATTCACATAGATTAGTATCTTTGAGAAAAGAGCACTCTTTTCCAAGGGAGTCCTATAAAAGGAGCATATCGCCTGAACAGGGAATTGAACCCTGGACCCTCAGATTTAAAGTCTGATGCTCTACCGACTGAGCTACCCAGGCTCCAGCATGGCTCTCTGTCTATGTGTGTAGTTCATTCAACCTTTATTTACATAGATTAGTCTAATTGAGCAAAGAGCAGTCTTTTCCAAGAGAGTCCTGTAAATGGAGCACATCGCCTGAACAGGGACTTGAACCCTGGACCCTCAGATTAAAAGTCTGATGCTCTACTGACTGAGCTACCCAGGCTCTAGCATACCTTTCTTTCTATGTGTGTAGTTCATTCAACCTTTATTCACATAGATTAGTCTCATTGCGCAAAGAGCAGTATTTTCCAAAGGAGTCCTGTTAAACGAGCACATCGCCTGAACAGGGACTTGAACCCTGGACCCTCAGATTAAAAGTCTGATGCTCTACCGACTGAGCTACCCAGGCTCTAGCATGCCTCTCTGTCTATGTGTGTAGTTCATTCCACCTTTATTCACATAGATTAGTCTCATTGAGCAAAGAGCAATATTTTCCAAGGGAGTCCTGTAAAAGGAGCACATCGCCTAAACAGGGACTTGAACCCTGGACCCTCAGATTAAAAGTCTGATGCTCTACTGACTGAGCTACCCAGGCTCTAGCATACCTTTGTGTCTATGTGTGTAGTTACTTAAACCTTTATTCACATAGATTAGTCTCATTGAGCAAAGAGCAGTCTTTCCAAGGGAGTCCTGTAAAAGGAGCAAATTGCCTGAACAGGGACTTGAACCCTGGACCCTCAGATTTAAAGTCTGATGCTCTACCGACTGAGCTACCCAGGCTCTAGCATGCCTCTCTGTCTATGTGTGTAGTTCATTCAACCTTTAGTTACATAGATTAGTCTAATTGAGCAAAGAGCAGTCTTTTCCAAGAGAGTCCTGTAAATGGAACACATCGTCTGAACAGGGACTTGAACCCTGGACCCTCAGATTAACACTAGAAGTCCCAGGATTTTCGACCTCCCCCCAGAAGTCCTGAAAGAGGGTCAAAAGACCCTTAGTCCAAACCAACCATTAGTGGGCCATTAGTGGGTCCACATTAGTGGGCCATTAACTGCCTTTTGTTATAAATATGCGTGCACACAACTCAGACACCCCCACCACACCAGACTGCACAAACTGCATTCCAATGTTTCCACCAGGTAAGTAAGACTCTGCTTGCACTTCCCCCCTTAGTCAGAAGAGAGGCCCTGACCTGAATTCACACATAACAGACCCTGAAGTTATCTCACAGTTGAACATTTTGGGACATCCACTGAACGTAAAGCTTTGTCTGCTCCAGAACAATTTTATTCATAAAATTGTCTTATTCTGCTGTGCTGACAATCCTGTAACTTTGATGTTCTGTCAAATAAATTATTTTGCTTACAAGTACTGTCTCTCTCCTTGTCCTTGGCACATGTATATACGGTGCGTGCCGGCACATGCAGGTGGCCCATTGCTGTGTTCTAAAACATGCTTGACCTATTGTTGTCCGTCACCTGACGGACAGACACATGTCACATGACATGAAGTCAACTGACGGACCGACATAGGTCACACGACATGAGGTCAACTGACGGACCGACACAGGTCACATGACATGAGGTCAACTGACGGACCGACAAATGTCACATGACCTGAGGTCAAGTGACGGACCAACACAGGTCACATGACCTGAGGTCAAGTGACAGACCAACACAGGTCACACGACATGAAGTCAACTGACAGACCGACACAGGTCACATGACATGAGATCAAGTGATGGACCGACACAGGTCACATGACCTGAGGTCAAGTGACGGACCGACATAGGTCACATGACCTGAGGTCAACTGACAAAATGACACAAGTCACATGACATGGTCAACTGACGGACCGACACTGGTCACACGACATGAGGTCAACTGACGGACCAACACGGGTCACTTGACCTGAGGTCAACTGACGGACCGACATAGGTCACACAACATGAAGTCAACTGATGGATCGACACTGGTCACTCGACATGAGTTCAACTGACGGACCGACACAGGTCACATGACCTGAGGTCAACTGACGGACCGACATAGGTCACACGACATGAAATCAACTGATGGACCGACACTGGTCACTCGACATGAGGTCAACTGACGGACCGACACAGGTCACACGGCATGAGGTCAACTGACGTACCGACACAGGTCACATGACCTGAGGTCAACTGACGGACCGACACAGGTCACATGACCTGAGGTCAAGTGACGGACCGACATAGGTCACACGGCATGAGGTCAACTGACACAACGACACAGGTCACATGACATGAAGTCAACTGTTGGACCGACACATGTCACACGGCATGAGGTCAACTGACATACCAACACAGGTCACATGACCTGAGGTCAACTGACACAACGACACAGGTCACATGACATGAAGTCAACTGATGGACCGACACAGGTCACACGGCATGAGGTCAACTGACGTACCAACACAGGTCACATGACCTGAGGTCAACTGACACAACGACACAGGTCACATGACATGAAGGCAACTGACGGACCGACACAGGTCACATGACCTGAGGTAAACTGACGGACCGACATAGGTCACATGACCTGAGGTCAAGTGACGGACCAACATATGTAGCCCACTGAAAGGGACCAGGGGATTTAGAAGCCAAGTTCACTTGCGCAAAAAAGCGCAACCTTAGTCAAATTAGTGTGCCCCCTCCTGTGGTGCGCCAGTAATGGCCTTATTTACAAAACAAAAGCGCCTGTTAACAGCTCATTATAGGATGTTAGCTAAAATCCTTCGGGTCACTCGACCCGTCTCTGGGTTCCAAAGGTAGAAATGTTGAATGACCCTTCTCTGGGACTTCTAGTGTTAAAAGTCTGATGCTCTACTGACTGAGCTACCCAGGCTCTAGCA